>VZTX01008251.1:0-59837 GCA_013400915.1 Pardalotus punctatus
GGGATTTGTTTTGATTTTGCCTCCCTAGAGGAGGCAAATCTAGCCACAAATACAACGCAGCCAAAATGTATTGTTAATGACAATGCTTAAAGCAGTGAACCAAAACCGGGGTGTCTGGCAAGATAGTACAGTCATTTGAAACAATTAACCAACCTGCTTCCTACACAGAAAGGAGCAGAGTATCTGCCCAATCATTCCAGAACTGAACATCCCCCAGAGCCAAAAGCTTCATCACCCAACACAGAGACCACTGCCTGAGTACTCTCCAGCCTGTGGGATGCAGCAGGCGGAGCTCTGTCAGGGATGAGCAGGTGTAAACCCCCTGCTAGACTAAGACATCAAGCAGTGCATCAACATCTGTGGCATCATGGTGACAAAAACCAAGGGTGTGATCTCTGTGACTCGGTGACTCACTGGAACAGGCCCATCTGGTGCAGTGTCTCCAAATATCACAAGGTCCATGTGGCAAGTGCACACTTCCCTCGCAGAATGATTTAAATCTTGATGAAAATTTACTGATTTTAAATGTGTCATTCCATAAACTTAATTCTTCCCAAACATTTGCATATATTCTATGGAGAGATACAATTATGGACAGCTCTTGCTTCGAATTAGAGTTGCCCTGGAAAACTGCCAACCACCTTTTTATCATCAGGGTTTGTGCCTGTTGTTTAGGATTCTATGAATTAGTGGTTGTATTTCTGCTTATGAAGTACATCCAATGCCAAATATTTTTAATGAAATAGTACTATTCACGTATTTCAAGAGAAAAGACAAAGGAATGTCTGCATATTTCTAGTTGAGATTAAAAAACTTGATCGTGTCATAATACCATGAGACCTGTTTTCAGTACCAATGTTATCCATCTTGGCATAAATATTAAGCCAAATATAACAAGCTGCATTTAAATCCCAAAAGGTAAGTGAAATTATTTCTCTAAATAGAACCTATATATTTTAAAAATTAAGACCAGTTATGGTTTAAATCATACTCTTACTCAGTTATTTTCCCAAGGAACAAGTAGAAGTAAATTCTTGCCAAGCCAATCAGTATAAATTCTAAAGAACCAGTCACTTTTTCCAACTTAAATTGGTTAAATTTCAGGCT
The DNA here is from genome assembly GCA_013400915.1 of Pardalotus punctatus. NCBI lineage: Eukaryota > Metazoa > Chordata > Aves > Passeriformes > Pardalotidae > Pardalotus > Pardalotus punctatus. The sequence continues at coordinate 1,108 of VZTX01008251.1, forward strand.
GCATTTTCTTTTATCATTGCACCATAAAGAATTAATATATGTTACAGCATATGTGAGAAAATGCTCTTAATATTCAATGTCTACTGCATAAATTGAAATGCAAGATCATATTTGCCCAATTTTCAACCACATGAACAGCTACCGTCTTGCGTATCTAATATTTTCTAACATCTTTACTCTTTTTATATGGTACTTACAAAGCACACAAAAGGCCGATGGTGGTATGTAATATATGGTTTAAATCAACTCATTTATGTGTATCAGAACCATAGCAGTTGGTTAAACACATGGTACTACAGTCCTCAATATGACTTTCATAAACGTAATGCTTGCAGAGTTATACTGTTTGTTAATTGTCTGTCTATCTCAGGGTTTTATTTTGAGATATTCAATATGCACTGTAATGGGACAATAATTTATTCCTATGCTAAGCTGTCTTAGTTTGAAAGACAGGTGTCTGGCAAGGAAGATGGGAACCTCCCTTGGAATAGAGGATATGACCCCCGTTCCCTCCTAATTATTATAACTTTGAAATTAAGGGGCTTTCAGGCAAAGATATTGGAAAAAGAATAACAGTTCTTTACTAGCAATTATAACAAGGCAAAAAACAACAACGGCAGCAACAACAAACAAAACCAGAAGCGCAGTACCAGCCTGCTCTGGGCAGCCAGGCGCCCTCTCCTTTGGTGCAGTTCCGGTCCCAGCCGGCAGGGGCGCTGTGGGCTCCCGGCCGGGCAGGGCGGGTGCGATGATTCCCCCGCGGCTGCAGGGGGCGCTGTGGTTCGGGGTTCAGTCGCGCCTCTCCCTCACACGGCGATGGTGGGTGGGCTGGATGGTGGAACGGGCTGCAGCAGGAACCTCGGACCGGCGGCTGGGGCAGAACGGGGTGGGGAGAAGATGGGGTTACAATATAGCAAAAAAAATCCCGGAGCAGTGGCAGAAAAACGGTGGCCCTGGGTAGCGGCAGCCTGACTCCCAAACAGGGAGAGGCTCCCTCAGAGGGAGAGGGGCTCGGGGTCCCTAGTTTTCCCTTGCAACACCCAAGTAGCTGGTGAGAGTCCTTTCCGGTGAGGTAGGGTGTTAGTAAGGCCTCATTTCAATGGCTGCACTTATGAGCAGAGCCTCACTCAAGATAGAAAAAAAGTAGGAGATGGAATTCCACAGTGGTGGCCGATTCCTCCCAAAGGGTCCACAGCTTGTCACCTCCGGAATGCCAGAGAGCTAGGAGCTGTGGCCCAGCCCCTATTGCCCCAGCCCTTATTTCCCCAGCCTAAATCTCTTGAAATATGGTGATGATCAGAATATGTTACTGCAGGTTATGATGCGCATGAGTGTTTGATCCAAAGCCCACCACAGGTAGTGAAGCTGCTCTGTTGTTCAAAGTTAAAGACATTTTGAAGTACTTTGTGTAAGTTACAATCTAAAGGAGAAGAAGAACTCATAAATATATACCTTTCAAGGTAATAGCTCCTTAGAGAAAATTGCTCAAAATTAGAATATTAGATTGTAAGAATCCTGTATTTTCAGCAGGACAGAATGGTCAATATTGTCAGAAATGACCATTTCTACTGACACTGTGGTTACACTCAGTTTTTGAGGAAATACTCGGGAACAGTAAAAATTAGAAAAACTATGTGTTTATTTATGCACATGCATATATAGTAAAGAGTAAGATGGGGCACCCTGGTGTTCCCTACATTGTTCCCGGTTTCCCTTTTGTCTTTCCTTACCCATTATCATGCCAGTGGAGCTCAGAGAACATCTAGCAGCCTCTTGCAGCTCCTTGGGCACCTGCACTCTAAAGAATGAAGACTATAAATGTGTCTTTTTACTGTCTTCTGGCATATATAGATACAGAGAGTACTTTCTTCACAGAAATATATGCAATTTTAAAAAAAGAAAGATGGAAAAGAAATCAGTACAAAATGCACACATCAGGAGACTTATCCTACAGAAATACACAGAGACATTTAAAACTTGGAACCAAAATTGCAAAAAATATGTATATTCACTGAACTTGTTCCATGTCATAGCCCGAGCAGTGACACCTGTGAGCCAAACTGACACATTTTTGCCTTTTTATAGTCTGAGTCTGTATCCTACTTATTTGTGCACAGCAATAGTTTAGGTGTCTTGGCAGAAAAAGTTGCTGTTCACTGTCAACAACATGCCTTTAGTAAAGGTTTATTTCAAAATGAACAAGGTGTGAAATTAAGAGTTCTGTTGAAAGAGATCACTCCAGGTGATTACTTCCATAAATTCCCTTTTTAACAGAACACATTTCATTCCACCTAAAGTCAGAACTAAGCTAAAATGTCCTACCAAAATGCCTCACTGGTATTTTGCACTTTATGAACTGTCAGTGCGATATAATGCAAAATCAGAAACACATCGTAACTATATCACAATCCAGTGGGATGGAAAATCTGCAGAGAAAGCACGGGAAAAAAATTAGAGAGAATGACAGGAAACATAAAATTGAACGAAGTATGTTACTAGTAATATGTGCTGTTGCTCCAAACCTATTTCTGCTGGCTTCCTCTCCCTTCCTCTAAAATTAAAAGTACATCTGTTATTGATAATAATTTCCCATTCCACACGGCTCATTGCTGGATGCTAAAAACCAGCATGAGACAACATATCTGAGCTCTCAGGAAGTAAGCACACTGACAGCAGAAAGCCAGGAAGCTGCTCCCCCTCTCTGCATTGGCGGCTCCTCATGGACCAAGGGTTTTACGTCCCAGTAAAACTGGATGTAAAAGGCTCTCTGGGCACTTTCTGGGGCTGCGCTGGGGCCAGCTCAGAGCACTGGCAAAGCACCACCTGCATATTTTGGGGGATGGTTCCAGCTCATGTACTGCATTCCCTGCTTTAAACTCTGCCAAGCCCAAGGTCCCTGGAACACAGGCCATGAAAAATCTCCGTAACTTACTCCTCCACATTCCTGCTCTGCTGTACCCAGCAGGTATCAGGTGAAGTAAAAAATCTGTCCCCCACATTTAGAAAGCATAGTCATCCTGTCAGTAAGCTGAAGGATTTCCTGAAATACAGTAAACTTGTTTATTCTTATGGCAGGGTTAAACACACTTCTGTACAAATCCCCTGAAATAAAAATTCATATAGCCTTCTTTCTAAAAAAGAATAAAAGTTAAAAGCTAAATAGCTGAGGTTTAAGAAAATTGTTTCTTTAAAAGGTTAATTTTGTCCTTGGAAAAAAAATTATCAATCTGTTATTAAACAACTTTTTAAAAAATCCTTTTTTTAGGATTTTCAACCTGACATAAAAGTTTTACAGTAACTAAAATAGATACTTTAATATGAGAAGATTCTGACTAAATTTGCCAAAAACACATAGTAACAGATGAGTTTTACCAAAAAATCACCAAACTTAAAATTGTTGTGTTTTAGCTGAACTGAAGGACTGAAAAATTTCTCATTTAACTTACTTAAAAATGTACAAAACAGCTTTTACAGCTGTACAAGTTATGAAAATAATTTTCAAGTCTTTATTTTTGTTTTACAAAAGTCAAATGAGAACCAAACCTCAGATTTGTCTTATAATGTAATTGAAGGTCTACACATGTCAAACTAAATTATATCATGAAGAAAGCATGTCTTATTTCTCTAATCAACACCTGATTCAATCTGGTACCAGTTTCCACATGCTTATCTATTTAGATATCATGTGTAAGAGTTCACTTTTTTCCTATTGTGAAGACCTACTTTCAATCCAGAATATTTATGGAGAACTTCAATAAACATTTAAATATATTCACAACTTATTCTTTTCTTTCATTGGATTTTTTTCTTCCCATATGATTAAAAATCAAACACTTTATTGGTGTCTAAATCAAGGCTAGCTCTCTTTTAAGCTTTTGTGACATGCAGTGAACAAATATTTACTACATGTTCAGATACCAAACCAAGCTGAGTTCCCTACTGAAGAAAAAAAAAAAAACAAGCCTTGAATCTTCTAGAGCTACCTGCAGTGCATGGCTTTAATCCACTAGCTCACTTAAACACAACTTTCCCTGAAATGATAAGTGTCTGAGTCAAAGAAGAGAAATTCCAAAATCTTCTTATGATCTTGAAAGTCTTTGAACTTCTTCTCCTTAGTGGGGGACACAGCAATGACCCACTAATCCTTGCCTTTAAGGTCTGGAAATGAGCAAGACGTCTTGATTCCACTAAAAAACGGCATGGAAGTGACAACAGCAGTGAATACTAGCTGAAAACCTGAGTTTTGCTATCAAAAGGACAATTAATGATTTATTTTCTTTTAGATTCCTTTCTCCACTTTAAACATGCAAAGGGCTGAATTTATATGCCTGTACATAGTAATAGCTGAGAAGCAATTGTAGAACAACATAGAAAGTGAACAGCATTCCCAGACACAAGCACTAAAAATAGGAATGAATCATGGGAAGAAGTCCAGTGAAATGGTTTGTACATAAAGCAACATTATTAAATGTCACTGCTCTACCTCCAGGAGTCCCTTCTTGCTTTCCCAGAGTCAGCTGACTTGAGTTGTGGATCTTTTAGCTCTACACACCTCCTTAACTCCTTTTTATCTTCATCTGTTCCCTCTCTTGTTGGGACCTGGCATTTTTATAACCTTGTAGTTATTTCATAATAAAGAAATAGGATTTTGAGTTTCCAGCATTCCTTTCATTTTTATAGAGCAGTTTTGTCTCCATCTTCAAATTAATATTTAGGGAGACTCAGTGCAGTGAATTGCTTACCTGCTGGCTGAATAAGAACCTCAGGCTCTTAACTTTCTTGATCCAGCTATAAGGATTTCAGATGGTGAAATAGGCTAAAATTTATTTAATTAGAACTTCCTGTTCCTGTTCCTCAGCAGAATCAGTCATGCATGATATTCAATTAGGGTCTTCATATCAACACAGAAATTCAAATATCAATAGACATAAATGTTAAAAAACATCCCTTTCACCCTCCAACATAAAAAGCATTTTTTTAGTATTGCTAATTGTGAAAGAAATACATGGGGCTGAAGAAAAGAGAGTGTTCCTAAGGAGCTAAATCCAGTAATGTCTGCAAGCATTAAAGCATAGTTTTCAGTACTTATTATGTCAAATTTAGAACTTTTGGTATACTTCTTAAAATAAATAAGGATCTATCACTCTTTTTAAGATAGCAAATTGTTATTTTTTGCTTAATTTAAGTAACCCTATTCTGATCTTCATTCCCATCCTTTATACTATAGAGCTTCAAGAGACAGCTATATTGAAAAGGCTTTTCTAAAGCTCTCATATTCACTTCCTCTTGTAATTTTAAATATCAATGTCAGATTGTATTTCCATCTTTCTACGTGGACTTCTGCTGAAACATCACCAGTAAAATATGAAGTATAAGTGAATAGTGCTCTCATTAAAAGCTTTCCTATTGTGTGTTTTGTTGACTTATCTTACTTCAAATGTCTTTATATCTTGGAATAATTTATTTTGCAGCATCACTACATGACAGAACAAATACAGAATAAGAAATGTGATCTGTAGTGTTTGCAATGCTTGGTAAAATTGTGTGTATGTTATTCTTATAAGTCTCAACTCTACACTATTTCATGCTATTATTAGAGTGGTTGTTAGATGGCAGCGATTATTATGAAAGACACTGTCATTTCTCTATGCCACTGTGATACCTAAAAATCCAAATATGAAAGAAGAAAAAAATACTGATTTGTGAACTTGACATTTTGACTTGTCACTCTCAGACCAAAAAGTAGAATATTTCCGAAGCTGAGTGACACTTATTTTCACCTTAAATAGTCAGGCCTTTCCATTTTTCACAAGACTTGAGAAATCCCAGATCAGTCTGAGGGGAGAATGGTTTGATAGAGCCCTCAAGGAGAAAACTTGAAGGCATTTGAAGATGAGAAGCTCAACATGACCCTGCAGTGAGCTCTTGCAGCCCAGAACGCCAGCCGTGTGCTGGGCTGCATCCAAGGCCCCATGGGCAGCAGGGCAGGGAGGGGATTCTGCCCCTCTGCCCCGCTCTGCTGAGACCCCACCTGCAGTGCTGCAGCAGCTCTGGGGTCCCAGCACAGCAAGGACAGGGACCTGTTGGAGCCAGCCCAGAGGAGGCACCAAGGTGTTCAGTGGACTGTAGCATCTCCTACAAAGACAAGGTGAGAGAGTTGGGGTTTCCCAGCCTGGAGAACTTATAGTACCTAAAGGGTGTCTGCAACAAGAGCAACTTTATTGCAAGGACACATAGTAACAGAACAAGGCACAGTGGCTTCAAAGTGGAAAAGAACAGGTTTAGATTAAATAATAGGAAGAAGTTCTTTACAAGGAGGGTAGTGAGGCCCCGGCACAGGTTGCCCAGAGAAGTTCTAACTATCCCACCCCTAGAAGTGTTCAAAGCCAGGTTAGACAGGGTTGGAGCAACCTTGACTAGTAGAAGGTGTCCCTGCCCATGACAGGGAGTTGGAGCGAAATGATTTTTAGTTCCCATCCAATCCAAACCACTCTATGATTCTATGATAATTTCACAGATAGTAAAATGGATTGATTTTATTCTGCTTGGAGTGGGACTACATCACTGAAATAGGAAGAACAGAAAACCTTAAATTGCTGAAAATGGTGGTAATATTAACTATAAAGGAAGTGGACTGGGATTTTGAAATGTGATAAATCTTGACCCTGTTTTGTTTAAGAACAATGAAATCTCTCAAAAAAACTCCCAAACAATATTTTTTTTTAATTCTACATGCTCTTGAACAAAGAACTGAAAAGCTGTGAAGACGAGCTCCAGACATAAAAGTTAAAGAAGTTGTTGGAAGTTCCTCCCTAAACCTTATACCCAGTGATGCTCTCTCCTAATTTACAGAAATTTTCAAAATAATTGAGTGATAATGCATGTAATACATCTCCTCTTCTTCCTGTGTTTTATGACACAGCTATGCAATGACTTGAGTTACTCGGGACTGTATTTGAAAGTCTGCGTGAGGAGAATAAGACCTTTATTTCATTTAAGGCCTTCTAGTGTTCCTGGCACACAAATGCCCTAAATAAACCTTGACCACCTATTTAAGAATTTTACATGGAGATATGGAAATCTCCAGTTGCTATATAATCTGTAGCTTTAGTGCCAGAACTCTGCCTGGTTCCCAACAGTGTGCCAGCCTTGCTCAAACAGTCTGACATGAGTGATGAACATCTGTGGTCAATGGCTGAAGATTTCTGCAAGATTTCTCCAGTACCATGTTTCAGATTATGAACATTATGATATTCCATCATTGCGTTTATGTAGGAAACCTTATAAAAACCACCAATTCTGCTTCACTGTTTTACTATGTGTGATCAATGGCATTCAGTGTTGTATGAGCATACTTTGTCACATTTACAGTCTTTTGGACCTTTGCAAAGAATGTTGTCTAAAGTGTCACACTTTATAGACAGCTGAGGGGGAGGGAAAAATGAAAGAACAAATAATGCCATTCATTTTCAGGCTCTGTTACAATACCTTCTGTACACATTTTCAAAATTTTCACCCCTCCAGTGAATTTTCACTGTTGCTACAGCTAAACCTGTCCTTTGGGGATATTTTGGCAGCAACTGATTTACAGCTTACAGAACCGGGAAGTATTTTAGAAGGCTTTTCCAAATATTAATATGAAAGTATTTTAGTTACTACTGCAATTTTCCTTCCAGGCAGGTTAACATGAAGCTTAGCTGAAGCTAATTTAATTTCATGAGCTCAGTCTAGAGGGGCTGGGAGGTGATCCCCATGTGGATGCATGACAATGTGTTAAGAAAGAGTAAACTGATTGTGAACATAAAACAGATTTCAGTGGCAAGTAGTCAAATTGTCATGGGAAAGAAAATTTTAAGGCCACATTTTGCTACCTTACCTTATTTTTTTTTTTTATCCTAGTCTTAAATACAATCTAAAAGCAACACAAAAATAAACATCAAGCACTTTCAGTTAACACAGAGCTTCTGCTGACATGGAAAGTACTGTTTCCAGTTCCCCAGTGCAAGAGTGGCATGGACATACTGGAGAGAATACAAAAAAAAGGGCTACAAAGATGATTGAGGGTCTGGACCACATCTCCTATGAGGAGAGGCTGAGGCAGCTGGGACTGTTGAGCCTGTAGAAGGGAAATCTTATGGGGGAGCTCAACAATATATGGAAATACTTGTAAAGAGGGTGTAAAAAAGATCCAGCCTCTTCTCAGTGACAGGGAAAGTCACACTGGCACAAACTGAAATACAGGGGGCTCCATCCAAATGCAAAGAAACACTGTCAACACTGTGAGAGAGTTTGAGCACTGGCTCAGGTTGCCCACAGAGGTTGTGGAGACCCCAGCTTTGGAGATATTCAAAAGCCATCTGGGCCTGGGCAATTTTAAACACTACTTGGAAAAGGGTGTTTGGACCAGAGGACTTCCAGAGTCCTATCCAAACTCAATAATTTTTTTATTCTTTAATTGTATAAAATAGTTTGGAATCAAACTAGACTATGCTAATTCCAGGTGATGGCACTTTTCCTCTATTTTATAGAACTTAAAAGTAGTACATTGTCTTTTGAATAAAGTGTTGTCATTTTAATAGACCGCTAAAATTTCCTTCTGCACATTTCAAAGAGAACAATTATGAAAGAAGAAGAACATGCATTTGGCCCTAGTGACATATAAGCTTGGCATTATAACCTTTTGACTTTCTCTGTAGTCCTACATAAAGAAAGATTTTATTTTTTTTTGTACCAATCTCACTGTGAAGCTTCTTAAAGGCCACCTACCTGAAGCTCCTAAGCTTTTATTCTCATGGCTTGACTTGGTGTAGGCAATCAAGCAGAAAACTAGCTGGAGAGAATTTTATGCTTCCCTGTCAGATCCTGTCTTGGTTTGAAAGACAGGTGTCTGGCAAGGAAGGCAGGAACCTCCCTTGGAATAGAGAATATGATCCCCCTTCCCTCGAAATTATTCTTTGAAATTAAGGGACTTTCAGGCAAATATATGAGAAAAGGAATAACAGTTCCTTACTGATGCCTTGCTCCTCGGGTTTTTTTGTCAGCATTCATTTCTTTCTTTTATACATATTCATAGAAAAAGTGTTTCAAGAAATTAAATACCTATAATTACAATTTGTGAAGAACAATTGGGTGATGGCTTGTGGGGGTTTTTGGCTGGTATATGTAACTTTTGGATGAGAAAATGAAGTTCATTCTCCATATTCATATAATTATGTTAAGATTTCCACACAATGAGTTTCAATATGGCTTTCTTTCATCAGCTTTTAAACATTGCCTCTAATTTATAATGTACCCTTTCACCAAGGAAAGAAAGAAATACAAAGCAACTTATGGCATAAGATGATCAGATGATCAAGCAATGATCAGATATTTAAACTTCTAAAAAAACCCAAGAATCAGTTCAATGCTCTTTCATGTAAATTAATATTATCACTAAAGCTTTACACTGGGCATCTACAGTTTTAAACATTGCTCAATAAGCTTTTCAAAACATGCTTAGACCATAGATTTTTCCATCTCCCCTAATACCTCCTTTCAATGTTGTTTTAGGGGCCCTTTCTTCCCTCTCCCCTCTTATAACACAGAAGATGTGGTAGAAATAGATCAAGAAGTTGAAAAATTGTCTAGCAGAGTTAAGCAGTAGAGTGGATCTTGACTCAGGAACCCAGTGATTAAATCAGAGGATAGGAAGGTTTTAGAATCAGACAAATGACAAAACCCCCTTTTTCTTTGGCATTTGCACTGGAAGACCTAGATATTTTTAAGGAACAAATGAAGAACGTGGGAATGAAGACCATTCTATTACATCTCAGAGATTGTTTTCAGACTCAGTTTAGTCTGTCATTTTTGAAGAACTGGTCTCTTCACAGCATACTCCTGCAAGTACTGACTGTGCTCTACGTGTTTATGATATAATTTCATCCAACATTTTTTTTAACCTTCTGCAGTTTTAGACATTTGAAATACCCTTTAAAATACATGCTGTAATTTCAAGCGCATTTTCTTAAAATATGGATTGAAAAAAATCTTCAAAAGCAAAAAATTCCTGAATGAACTCTTTGACTTTCTACTGTTGTTTTCAATAAAAGGGTTCTTGTTTCATTAAGATTTCTTCCATGGTTTTGGAAATGCACTATTAGAGTCATGATAGGCCCAGAGTAGATACAGTTGCCTTATGCATGTGAAAAAAAATTAGGCGTAAAAAGTAGCAGCCAGCAGGTGACAGAACTTTGGTTGAAGTGGTAAGCATGGGCTGGTTAGCAGTGATATTACCACAGCTTTTTCAGTAGTTAATTATGACTTTTTAAAACCAAAAATTTCTCTCAACATATCCTGACTACAATTACAGCACAGTCCTTATCTGGTGTTTGATGCCCCTGTTTTGGACTAACAAGAAAAGAATTCCTAAGGATAACTCCTAAACAGATGATTGAAAGAGAAAGCTGTGTTTGAGTACCTGTATTTGGTTAGAAAAACGGTTTAAGCCTGTATACCCCATGAGAGAAGGGAGGATTCTCCTACTGAACAAATGGCTGATGCTCAAAGATCACTCTGTGGTATTACATAAAAACAAAAATTACTAAGTCATGTGTGGTTAGAAGCTTGCCAATCGCCTACTGACACTGATTAGTTATGTCAAATCCTCACTATACAGGAAAGCTCTGGGTTGGGTGTTATTCTTACTCAATTCCTTTAGTTGCAGCTAGCAGACTCTGTGGGTCACAGCTAATATTTTCAGTACATTCATAGCCAATAAGGAGAAAACTATTGGCAGATTAAGGACATGAGCAAACTGAAGCTGAGCTGAGCCATAGGTCAATATTTTTGCCATAAAATGATTACAGAAAAGTTCATCCTGCCCCTGAGACCAATACTCAATAGATTTCTTTCCAGCTTTCCTGTGGCCAAGTGTTCCCCGTTCTTTTCTTAATGTAGAGAAAAAAGGATACATATTTTCATATTATCCACCTTATTCATATCCCTTCTTTTGATTTGGAAAGTTGGATATAATTGTCAAAATTGTCAAGTCCCTAAAGCATTTGGTTTTTGCTTACAAATTTAATTTTTTTATTGACTCTTAATTTGAAAGTAATCATTGGCTTATCACTGTGTTTCCCAGATTGTAAACACTGCCATGAAAAATAATTCTATACTACTTTCAAAATAAACAAGAAAATGAAAATACATCTTCATTGTTTTTCTATATCTAAAGTGTAAGTATTAAAAATAAGGAGATTACAGAGTTATTTAAGGATGTGCAATTAACCATCAAACATCCTTAATCCTCTTTTACTATTCTGAGATTTAATACTAGAAATCCTTTTGAAATTTTCCATATGACTGGCACGATAATAGTATATTTGCATATGGTTTACATATGAATTAAAAAACAGGATTTACACACAGATAAAGCTCTGAACATTACAAAGGAAAATTTTCAGGCTTAATGTTGTTCCACACTTAACACTAGAAGTGAAAATATATAAAGTCAAGCCCCAGTACCAGTAAGTGAGGTGAACATGCCAATATTGCTAAACTTTTAGTTGCAAAACATCATTACATCTATTTGCCAATTCTAAAATGGCAAACACATATGCTAAATCACTCTTTGAATTACAATAATGTAAGTCTTGAATAACATTTTTAATTGCTCAGAAAACTGCTCATTTTCCTGTACAAAAGATAAATTATATTCAGCACCACAAGGCCTGATTTCTATACCACAAACACTACTGTAAATTGGTGTTTCTTATAAATCAGAGAAATAAGGCTGATGCAGATCTGATGTTGGATATACCAACAACAGTATAAGAAGGCTTTCTAAACACAAAAAGGTCATCCATTATTTCAGTACAAACAGAGATCAAAAAAGACAAATGAAGAGCAGAACTAGACTGACTGACTGGTGAGATGATGATTATTCATCTATGTTCTGGCTGAAAGATCAGGGACCACAGAGTTACTGTTGAGAATTAGCTGAGGTTTAGATGCGGAATATCCTCTATGGTTATCACATTTTAAAACTATTAACTGGGCAATGAAGGCTTCCATTGTACACATATATGTTGCAATGGAAATAACAGTAATAAATAACAGCCTGTGAAATACATTTTTGATTCATCTTCATTTGAACTGTGCGATTCCACAAAAATCCAACCACTGAACCATATCAAATTCAGCATTATCTACCACTGAGACAGAACCACAACATGGATGATAGGTGAGAAGTGTTCCTTTGCTCCTCTTTCCTTTCTAAAGGGCTTGACACAAACTGCTGGTCTTCTCCCGCCCCTTATTTCAAGCTATTCAAGTTAACAAAAAGTAAGGTTGGACTGCACCCACAAGTGTCATCTTATCCAGCCCTGTGCTGCAGAGAGTTCCAAACTACACTTTGTTACTCCTGAAATACTTTTCTGGTAGGTTTTTAAAGTTGGAGAATAAGGTTGACTTTGCATCTTCTTTCTCTTGCAGCATTTAATTATCATTTTCATCAAGTCCTCTCTAAATCTTTTTTACTAATTTTCAAGGTCACTACTTCTTGTCTTATCCTGCACTGACATAGAAATAATTTTACTTTTATAGCTGTCTTTATAGATATTTGAATATGACTATGGCAGAACACCCCTCTCTCTTCAAAACTTCAACTTAATTGGCCATATTTTCTCTAACTTCGAGCATTCTGGCTTTTATTTGGATGTTCTTCAAATTTTCCATGTATTTTCTTGAAGTTAGCTCAAAGATAATCAAAGTTCTGGGCCCCCAGACTGAAAAATTACTTTGTACATATGCAGAGTACATTCCATTTCTTCTATCCCAGAAAGTCTGCCTTGTTTGAACACCATCAAACAGTTAACTCAAACTCAGCTTGTTATCTTATATCATATTACATTTGTCTGTATTTTTTTTTCCCCTGTGATTTCCATAATTTTTCATGGTAATTTTTAATTCTGTGTCCTCTAGTGTATTTGCAGTTCCTCCTGATTTTGGGTCATTTACAGACTTAATAAATGTATTCCATTATCTGAAAATAGTGAGCAGAATCAGTCCCAGGTTGGAGCTCTGAAAAGCTCCAGTTAAATTCCTCTTCTAGAATGAGCCATTGATAACTGCTTCCCAAAGTAATATTTTCTTACTAGCTTTTCCAAGACTGTTTCATCTATTTCCACTCCTCAGTTATGAATGTATCATTTCAAACATTAAATTAGTTATAAGTCTTTACTAGTACAAAGATACATGACAGCTGATGTTTCTCTCCTAAAAATAGCCTTATCCTTATCCTGTCAGAAAGAAAACTTGGAATTATCTAGAGCCTTCTTTATGTTTCTTAAAAACTCCTTTATCACTTTTCAAGTGCCTACAATGATACAGTTACAAGAATTTTGAGTGGGGACAGAGGGATGGAATTTTTTCAATAATTGAAAGGCAAGCTAAGAAGTCTAATTTTGTCCATATTATCTGTCCCCTTTTTAAAGAATTGCATTCTGCCTTTTCATTTTTTTTCTCTTTCTCCCTTGTCTACAGTGTTAAATTACTAGCAATTCCAGATTGCTTCAATCACTTCTATAAGTAGCTTAGGATGAAGTTTTCTAAACTCAGCAATCTGAAACATTGAATTTCTTTAAACCTCTCACCTGATCTTGTGTTTCAGGGTGAGCATGACCCATTACTGCGCAAATGCATAGATCTTTTTTTACAAGGGCTGTTACAGGAGGTATTAGACATTTCAGAGTTGGCAGTATCAGCTTTATCTTATTGCTCAGCTCCTTGGTTCTTGTCTTGGTAATACCATAAATATTTCCTACCATGCTTGATAGTAGCTTCATTTCAGTCTTAGCTTTTGTATTTTGTTTCCTGGTGGTTTTTTTCCTTAATTCTTTAGATTCATCCTTTGTAACCTGACCTGATTTCTGTTTGCTGACATCATCTTCTTATATCTGAGCATGATATAGAGCTCTTGGTATCCTTAAATTGATGCATTAATGCATATTTTTCCATTCCTCTCCATTAAAATAATTTCTGATGATGTCCTCATTATGATTTTTTTTTGAGGAACACTCAGATCCATATAATTCTTCTTCTTTTCCTTCTTCTTCTTCTTCTCCTTCTTCTTCTTCGAGGAACTTCTTCTTCTTTCTTTGATTTTATTAGGATGATATAGCCCAATCCTTTTCACAGTTATTAACTAAGCAGAGAACAAAATCTGTATTCCTACCACATCAGAAGATCTTTCTTGATCATGATTAAACTGAGATTCAACTCACAGAGCCAGCATCTCTCACATTTCAAAAATAAGTTTGATTTCAATTATCACAGTGCCTTTCACCATTTTACAATGAGCTCTTTAAATTCTGCAGTATTTTGTCACAGGGTAGATGCTCTATTGTGAGGCACAATCACTATTCCTTTCCCTTCAAAACACAGAAATTATTTTCTTAAATTCAATTTAGAGTGCTTCAACATATGATAAATATTCTTCGGTCTGGAAAGCTTCTTTCTTTTATTATCTGTAGGTTTTGTGACTTTAGGGAAAATTCTTTATCTTCAGATCTACTTTCTTTCTTTATGCCCAATGAAGAAAATATAGAACTATGACTGGTGTCATTTTTAAGCTAAATAAACTTCAACTGAATTGAAGGAAACCTTGTTAGTTGTCACTGATGAATGAAACAATTTCTATTCACTCACAACTCTAGAATATAATTAAGTTTGAATTTAAAATGTGATTTACTTCCTTTAATTTCATTTTATGAAAATTTACCAGGAATAAACTAAGCTTTGCTGTAATTCAAACATAATAGCAAGAAAACCAAAACTTTATTATTGTTTATTAACATAAAGAGTACAGAGTAAAGGATATGCCTTAAAGATTCTTTTTTATATGCAAGTATTGCGGTCATCAAGAACAAATTATTTTTTAAAAAGTGAATTTACTATTGTGGCATACTTAGAACACTACCTCCAAATGCATTTCTTTTACCTCTGCCTTTCAACCAGTTCTTGTGTTTATCTTCTTTTATTATAAATCCAAAGCCAAAAAAATACTTCAGGCATGTAGAATGGATTTGGCATGCATGTTCTTAAATGCCCTTTCTTAAATGGAAATAATTTTCTGATCTGAAACCACAGTGAAAGCTGAGAATTGTGATGTAACTCAGATAAATTCTCTAGAAATACTTGATTTTTCAGGGCCAGTGAGAAAATTATCTTTCAAAGTAATAAAATAGTAATTGGCAGAAAGTCTGAAGGCTATAAAAATATCAAATAAATAGAGCTGCTGGTGAACAAAATGTTACCTCCAGTGTGTGCCCCTGCTTAAAGATCATCAATGACTCAAGAAAATAAATAATATGTACCCACATCCAACACATTCGCTATCCTTTGTACATTATGTGGCTGCTGATCTCTATGATATTTTTATTCACTCCTGAGGAAAGGTAGAATAACTCATGAGTATTGTTGACCCAAGAGAGTTATTTCTCTGTTCCTCTCCAGCATAGGTAAATGTCATCACAGAGATCAGCTACTGTTTATAGTCATAGGGCAATAGGAACAGAGTTTTGGCTATTTGTACCTTGTATTTTAGAGGGCTGCCACTCAAATAAAATCTTAATATCAATGCTGTTCATAATGGTCCCTTTACCTGTGGGTTGGCAGGTCTTCGAAGGCATGTCACACCCTAAAACAAGAACAGTCTCTTGCTGGGTGAGGAGTTATGCTAATTCTCTGATCCTTCACACCATGTAGCAGCCTGCCTTTCTTTGAGCCCTGCATTGGCACCTGATTATGCTGGTTTGAGAAGCAACAGGCATCACCTCTGGAGAGTCTGAGATCACTTTGCTTTGTTTTGATCCTACTTCTTACCCAAACAGTAAGACAAGCATCACAGTCCAACAGCAAATTTCCCTACTGGACCAAACATGCTATCCAACATCAATTTGCCTATTCAACAAGAAATAGTTCCACGATTTTATTTTTTTTAAAAAGCAACTTTGATGTTGCAATTTAAAATATCCAAACAGTATTCTAAGAGGCCCAGGTGGACTGTACAAACTCTGTTTTCTCAGGAGCCTGCAGAAGAGCCTATCCAGCCCCTTAAGACTGTGACAGACACAGTGAGATCTTATATCATCAGTCAACATTTTATAGGAACAATTAATTGAAATATTGACAGACCAATCACACTGCTGTAAATAGTTCATTAACTTATCTGCGGGGAAATGCCAGACCGACTTCTCTGCCTACTGTATCTTCTACACTTTTCATTTCTAACAGTTAAAAAAAAAAAAACAACAAACCAAACTGCATTCTTGACCTCACTTCAGCTGATTTGCACTGTTCTGAAGATAAATAAAGTGCAAAATCCTGACAGTAGTGAGATATGATTTTACTAAGGAATAAAGAATGTGAGAAAGAGACCAAATTATAGCAAAGACTGAAGAAAGGAGAATTAGAGTGATGGTGTAATCCTGAGGACTGCTATGGAAAGACACACACTAGAGAGTGTTTAGATTGTGTGGGCGGGGTAAATCCAGAAAGACAAAAAAGAAATTGTGAAAACTTAAAGATGTATCTCTTGCATTTTAATCCCATGCCTTAATAAATCTTCAAGGTCAACCATGCTACGTGATGTTGAGGATCAGTAACCTGCTTTTGAAAGTGTTATTGCAAAGGGGTTAAAGTGTGAGATCTTCTGCAAGCACTGCAATTTTACTGAAACCAGTGAAGTTACATAAGGATGAGTTATAGAGATAATTTGCAATTCAATGTACCATGTAATTTACAATTTTTTGAGATGGATTTAGTGAATTCATGTAATCCTGCTAAGGATTCCACAGTATCTGAAATGTCTCATTATTCACTTCAATTCTAAAAATAAGTCCAGTGTACAGCTGTGTCCAATTAGGTACCAGACCATTTTTCTTCCATAAGTAGAGATCAATTCCCAATGCCAATTGCACAATAATTGTGCAATTATTAAAAAGAATGAAATCTTTATTATCTCCTGGGGGTTCTTTTTTAAATTTAAAGAATAACTTAAATGAATCTTTAAGCCTTTCAAAAGCATAATGAATGTTTTAACTCTACCTTTTCCCTAGAAAACATGAGTTCCAGTCTATGACCAGATTTCCAAGTATGGGTAAGTGGAAAGGCATGACACAATATTCTTAAACTTCATTTCTCTTAAATCCCCTTACAGTCTTGTACAACCCTTGCGAAAACCTCAACTGGGATTCAAGTATTTATTCTTTGAGGTCCACATATTCCACACCATATAATTTATTCTAAAGTGAAAGGTAGTCCAGAGGTATGAATTGAAATACAGTAGATATCTGCTATTTCCTCTGCATCTTCTACAGAGACAAAATTTGCTGATCTTACAAGTGAAGATCTTCATAATACAACTCATCTACAGATTTCTTGAGATTTACCAAATATGAATGAGCAATGACCATATGTACAGTTAATGTTATCTGACTGAAGGCAATGGAGGTACAAGGAGAGACTCCACTTAAAACTCAAACTGTGATGAGTTTTCTATAGGATCTGGACATTACGTGATTCAAATTTTCTTCCCAAATGCACACTAGGCTGATGTAAAGTCAGACTCAGTATTTTGTTTCAAAAGCAGCAATACATTGCAATTAAACTACATTCTGCGTGGGTCATTTAATTTCTAATAGGATTCTGAAAAGCCCACTTGGATTTTCCTTCTTCTTTCCAAAGGATCCATGATCTGACCATTTTAAGGATTACAAAAACAATGGTGCAAATATATTCATTTGTATTTTCTACATCAAATAAAGGTATAAAAATTGTGCAACTTTAGTTTTCGTGCATAGCAAACTAATGATCACAGAATCGCAGAATTAACTAGGTTGGAAAAGATCTTTGAGATCATCAAGACCAACCTATGACCTAACACCACCTTATCAACTAAATCATGACACTGGGTGGCCCATCTGGTCTTTCTTTAAACACCTTCAGGGATGATGACTCCAGCACCTCCCTGGGCAGCCCATTCCAGTGCCTAATCACTCATTCAGTGAATAATTTTTTCCTAATGTCTGGCCTAAACTTCCCCTTGCACAGCTTAAGGCTCTGTCCTCTTGCTCTGTCAGTGGTTGCCTGGGAGAAGAGACCAACCTCCACCTGGCTACAGCCTCCTTCCAGGCAGTTGTAGAGAGCAATAAGGTCCCCCGAATCTCCTTTACTCTGGGCTGAACAGCCCCAGCTCCCTCAGCTGCTCTTCACTGGGCTTTTTTTCCAGACCCTCCACCCACCTTGTTGCCCTTCTCTGGGTGTGTTCCAGCATCTCAATGTCCTTCCTAAATTGAGGGGCCCAGAACTGTACACAGCACTCAAGGTGCAGCCTCACCAGTGCGAAATCCAGGGGAAGAATGACTTCCTTGGTCCTGCTGGCCACACTATTCCTGATACAGGCCAGGATGCTGCTGATCTTCTTAGCCACATGGGCACATTGCTGGCTCATGTTCACCCTACCATCAATCAGCACCCCCAGGTCCCTTTCTGCCTGGCCACTGTCCAGCCACTCTGTCCCCAAGCTGTAATGCTGCAGGGGGCTGTTATGGCTAAAGTGGACCCAACACTTGGACTTGTTAAACCTCGTGTTTTTGGACTCGGCCCATCTATCCAGCCTGTCCAGGTCCCTCTGCAGAGCAGTCCTACCCTCCAGCAGATCAACACTCACTCCCAGCTTGGTGTCATCTGCAAATTTACTGATGGAGGACTCAATCCCCTCATCCAGATAATTGGGCCCCTTCCCACAGGAGACAGTTCTCCGCAAAACTCTCTGATATGGTTCCAAATCTCACGAGCAGCAGTCCTCCCAAAACTGCTGCAATATGAGTCTCTCATGAGCAAACAGTCCTCCCAAAACTGCTGTGATGTGGGTCCCTCATCCATGGGGTGCAGTCCTCCCAAGGACAGGCTGTTCCAGCCTGGAAGCAGGGGCCCTATCTTTCCACTGGGACTCCCATTGGACCACAGCCTCCTCCAGGCATCCACCCACTCCAACATGGCCACCTCCCCCATGGGCTGCGAGTGGATCTCTGCATCCCCCATGGACCCCAATGATCCACTGTCATGCTAATATTACCTTCCCACTCCTAAGAAATACCTTTCAGGAGGGAAAATCTTAATAAACTGCTACAAAATAATATATTTTTGAGTGACCAAAATGTAACAGAAATCTGCACCAAAAAGAATACATTTTTTAAGAAATAACTACTAAATGGACCAGTTTAGGGATGTTTCCATGGTTATCTCAAGGTTGATATTGTGTCTAGAATCATAAAAAGAACCATAAAAAAGAAAAGGATAAATTTTCAAGGATTTATCATTTATCTCAGTGGGGTTGGGATGATTATGTAGAATTCCAAGTGACACAGGCTTCATAAAGGTGATAGAGGAGAATTGAAGAGAAAAATGTGCTTTAAGGTGGATTTTGAGGGAAGAAATTTGCAAGAATATAGCAGGGAGAAATGCAAAAGTGATGCTTCTGGACATGAACTTTTTAAAGCTGGACAGGTATCACAACTAATGCAAAATTAGACATAGGATTAGCACAAGTGAAAAGTATGAATGAAATAGAACATTTTGTCACAATACCTATAATTAAATGTAAAAGTGTAATTTAACTAAAATATCAACAGTGTAGAATGGAAGAGTTGTTTTCAAGCATTAAAGAAGTCCTTGTTAATGGTGCATGAAGCCAGCTAGCACTTGAAAGCAGAATGCTGGCAATTTTAATAGTGTCAGGTTACTTATTTCTGCTCAGCATCTCCATTTTGTTGTTGTTTCAAGCATGTCTCTTCCTCTCCATTGCCTGAGCATCACCTGACAGTATTGGGATTTCTTTATTCTTGAACTGAATGGCAAGTTATCACATGGAAAGTGGTGAAAAACGTCTGAATTTATAAAAAGACATCATCATAGGTCATGCTTTCTGCTTTGCTTTGAGATACCTAAGATAGAGCAATTATATTAAAAATAAAGAAAAAAAATTTACCGAGAACAGCAAGAAGCACTGGTTGAGCAAAAGAACTCCTATACATATCACATACCTCTGAGTGCCCTGTGCAGCTGTGCCCATTATACTTAAAAAATAAAGACTCAGTCATACCAGTAAGAAAAGGGAAAACTGAGCCCTGAATCCTCCCAACCTCACAAGTCTCCAGCACCATCCACATAAACAGTGCAGATTTTCTGGATGACAAGACATGGAGGGGATGCACCAGCTCACTCTGTGGGAGAGGGCTAGTTAGGATCGTGGAAGACTATTCCTCTGTGGAAAATATCCCCTGGCTGAAGATCTATGGTCTCTCTCATCATGACTTTCTCTCAGTCAGCTGCACACCAGCTCTAAGAACAGCTGAGTTTACCAAGGTGCAGAAAAGATGTGTGTGATGAAGAGCCTGGATTAAGGAAAGGATGAACAAATAGCAAATTAAACATCTCTGCAACATCAGTCCCAATGAAATCAGGGATCCTATGGGGTGACTTAGCATACAGATCTGGAGCTTATGACATTTTCATAAGCTTTGGGTCAGAATATTTCCCAGCTAGGAAAAGTTCTTGGCTGGTAAATAACATATTTCAACAAACCAGCACTTCTCTTCAAAGCATTAAACAACAGATGTTTCACTATGCTGCGTCAAGAAAACAGAAAAGAAGCTGTAGAAAAAGATGAAGACTACTACTATTTTATATTTTAAAAAAACAATAGAAAAATCAGTTGCAGTGACTTTATGCTGGGAGCAGATAATTCATTATTTATTCATACATGTCTGGAAGATAAAATACCATTAAAAAAATAAATGAAGCTGTGCAGGTCTAATTCTTAAATATAATACAGGTAGAAACTATATCTCCACCCCTCTTTCCAGCAGTTGGATAATCAGAGGTATTAACAACAAATTGCAGAGCATGAGTATGTTTGATCTTAAGGGCATAATTTATCCTTGATCTGAAAGAGGAAAATTATGTTTACTCATGTTTCAAAATGATAGTGGAAACAATAACATGAAAGAGTACTGCTAAAAATGGCAAACTTTTGAGAAAACTTCAGGAAAGAGAAGTCCTCCTTATTAAACCATATTTCCTTTTATGACAGAGTAACACATCTAATTGATCAAGAGAAGCCAGCTGATGTAATATTTTTTCAGTAAAGCTTTTGATACTGTCTGTCACAGGATCCTTCTGGACAAAATGTCCAACACACAACTGGATAAACACATAATGTGATGGGTGAACAACTGGCTTGTGGGTCAGGCACAAAGGGTTACAAGGAATGGGGTGACATCAGACTGGGGACCTGTCACTAGTGGGGTTCTGCAGGGCTCCATCCTTGGCCCTGTGCTCTTCAACATCTTCATAAATGACCTGGACACAGGACTGGAAGGGAGACCATACAAAACTGGGAGGAGCTGTCAACACCCTCAAAGGCAGAGAAGCTCTGCAGAGTGACCTCGACAAATTAGAGAGATGAGCAATCACCAGCCATGTGAAGTTCAACAAGGGAAAGGGGTGGATTCTGCTCCTGGGACAGGCCAATCCTGATGGATCTATATACTGGGGAGCAAGAGGCTGGAGAGCAGTGCTGCAGAAAGGGACATGAGTGGCCTGCTCCTTGGTCAGCTGGATCTGAGTCAGGAGTGCTCTGGCAGCCAGGAGGGACATCCATGTTCTGGGGGGGGGCATCAGGCACAGCATCACCAGCCTTGCAAGGGAGGGGATTGTCCTGCTCTGCTCTGCACTGGGGTGCCCTCACCTCAAGTCCTGGGGGCAGTTTTGGGCACTGCAATATAAAAAATAATAAAGCTACTAGCAAGTGTCCAAAGGAGGGCAATGAAGATGGTGAAGGGCCTTGAGGGGCCATATGAGGAGCAGCTGAGCTCACTTGGTCTGTTCAGCCTGGAGCAGAGGAGACTGAGGGGGGACCTCATTGTGGTTTTCAACATCATCATGAGGGGAAGAGAAGGGGCAGGCACTGATCTCTTCTCTGTGGTCAACAGGGACAGACCTGAGGTAATGGCCTGAAGCTGTGTCAGGGGAGGATTAGGTTGGATATCAGGAACAGGTTTTTCACCCAGTGGGAGGCTGGGCACTGGAACAGGTTCCCCAGGGGTGTGGTCACAGCACCAAGCCTGGCAGAGTTCAGGAAGCATTTGGAAAACACTCTCAGGCACATGGTGTGACTCAGGGCTGTTCTGTGCAGGGCCAGGTGTTGGACTCAATGGTCTATTGTGAAAAGAGGAACAGTTTTTTCCGTTAAGTCTTACTATTTTGGAAGTTCTTTGAACATTTCCAGAACTTTAATTATATCATTTTCAGAGCAGAAGCAAATTCAGTCTTAAAAATCAAACTTCAATTTTATTCTACAGAAAAACTGAACAGTGCACATTCTTGTCAGCTCTGAAGTTTTTACTCCATTATGGCTTTAGACGAAAGAAGTTGCTTGAAGATCAGGAAACAATAGACTTTTTCTTCTCTTGACACTGACCTACAAATATTAGCTTGAGTGCTGGTTCAGTGACAAGATATATCCAGCAGAACACTCTTAAAAACACTGTGATTTGCTCACATAGCTTACAGACAGTAGTTTCACACTTAAATTTTTCTTCTGAAATACTATCAAAGATCACCTTGTTTGTGTTGTGCAATTATCCCTCAGAATAACTTCTTCTAAACATATTTTAAAGGAGTAGGCATACTACGAGCATATATATTTCTTACATGAGATCTCCTAAAATTATTCCAGAATAAATTCCTGTTTACTTTGCCAAAAAATCTGCCCAGTGAAAACCGTCTCAAAAAGAATTTTTGTAAAGCAAATACTTCCAATTATTGTGAATCTGCCATTCAAATCACATGCTAGTATCATTCCTGCCATTTCATGAGCTAGAACCTTTCTATTTTTTTCACTGTTATACAGAGAAATGAGAACCAAAGCCATATTAAAATAAAATTTTAAAAAATATTAATCCTAGACCCAGGCTCCATGAAGCCTTGCATATTCTACCAAGCTCATAGAAAAAACTCACCAAATAATTTTGAGGAGATAATTAGTTCCTTCAACCTATTTCTATTTCCAGAAGCCATATGTAAGAAGGTTTAAAAAGCCAAAGTCACTCCTGTGTTACTAGGGTGCCATGTTGGACTCAACACTTTTAAGAGAAATCAAATCTAAACTAAATATTGAGTTTTGAGAAGAAAAGCTGGAACACAGCTTCATCTGGATTTGAATAATGAACCAGTTACTTTAATGTTGAGCCTACACACAAGAAGCAGAACAGAGATTGCTTTTGTACCCTGTACCATACCAACTCTTTGGTCCATTTATGTAGATGGAAGTTAAATTTGCTTCACGTACACATGTATGTCACTCCAAAGGTCCATCAAGGTTTTGCCTTCGGTTAACAAGCCATATTCCCATGCCAGTATATAAATCCTTAAATACAAAGGAAAACATCTCAAAGACAAACTGAAAAATTTAAACAGACAAATTTAAATGCCTTCCATCAGTGACTGTTGGTAGGAAATATCCAAAACATTGCATGGTATAAAATATGTATCTCACCATTTCCCTTCTGCATTTACAAGGTAGTCCCCAAGGCCAAGCATTTTCTGATGACTCCATGTGAATTGGGCTGGCCCTTTCTTTCCAATTTGGGAGCTTTTTTTTAGTTTTTCTTCATTTTAAGAATCCCACAACTGTTTTTCTATAGAGTCCTGCCATGCATTCTTTCCCCTCCAAGTCTGTGTTTGCTCAGCAATGTTCTACAATAGAAGCCTTTTGCTGGGAAGGTGACTCATCCCACACCACAGGACTCTGCTGAGCAATTCATCCTGTCTCAGTGCCACCTACTCAGCAGAGACTGACACCTTATTCCTCATCTGAGAGAAGGAGCATAGGGGTGTCTGCAACAACTTTTGCAAGCCAGCCCTGCCAAATATTACCATGCCTGATGGTGGACCCCACAATGACTGTATCTTCCATGATCCACAGTCAAGGGGAACTTACAAATCCATCTACAGCCTTGCCAGTAAAAGTAGAAAGCAACCAGAGATCGTTTAAATGTGAGTTATGGGTTATATAAACCACAAAACAGGTAGTTCTCCATAACCTTATGCACCTGACACCTTACAAATTATGAATCCCCTTGATATTCTCTGCTCTAACCAGTTCATCAGAAACACCATGCCATTAAAAAATTCTCAGAGTGAGACTCACAGGAGAGGCATCCCACAATATTTACTTAATAACAAAGTTTAAACTGGACCTGTGATCAAGTAGGTTTCATCTATGCTATAAGCTCAGCACAGACTTTTCACAAGAAAAGGCTTTCAGCACATATTTATTGATTTCTGCAGCAAGGCCTTTCTTCTTGTTACTAGGCGTCAGATTCATAAACCCAGCATATATTGATTGCCCCGACTTATAACATTTTCAGATGATCTACAATGCTGTAGGACTTGCAAAGCAGCACCAGCATGTTGGAACAACTCCAATAAAAAAAAAGTATATATATATATAGATAGACATGTACAAATTTATTTACATACTTGAGTAAGAAATTGAACATAAACCTAGAATTTTAAATATGCTATTTTAGGTGAGAGTGTGTTGCTTAAAAGTAAACTAAAAAAACCCAAAAAAATCACATACCAATCCCTTTTACTCTATTACTCCACTTTCATCTTCGTAAATATTTATAAATCCTAAAGGGAAGGTGTCTTTCTTTTAAATTCAGTGAAGGTCCTAATCTTAGTTATGGAATCATTGTATTTTCATAATACGTAAACACCCTAAGTGTGAAAATATTGCAATATAATATCTGTAAAACAGCAATAATTCTCAATTAAACAATATAAAATTTTTCTAGCACAATACATACAATATAAAGAAGAGAACAATCAGAGAACAGCTGAGGAAGAGTTAAATTAAATCTGTGGGTTTTTCCCATCTCATAAAAATTAATTTTTTAATACAGCAGATGTAGCAGATTTTTTGTTGAAACATTTTAAAACTTTTGACAAGTTTAAAATTCATGAAGCAGAACAAAATCTCAGTGTGAGATGGAGAGCTGTGACAAACTATTTTTATTGTTCATCAGTCTTTTACTGCTAAGAACAGTAATGAAACACAAGCCTTATGTGAGCACACGAACACATACCCTCAAAGCCTCAGTAGGCAGACTAATCATTCCTGTATCAATCCATTATATTATTTTAAAGTAATGAAAGAAAAAAAAGCCTTCAAAAAGCATTTTTTAACTGATTCACTGTGGAAAAAAATATTTCTGCTGTATTTCTACTCTCTTAATGACTTTCACCATGTGCTACCCTTCATACAGAGAGTACTCAAAATGCACATCAAGACGTGGAAGTCAAGCAACATCTTTCTCCATACATAAAGCAAACCTAGCTGATGCTGAAAGGCTGAGAGAATTGGGATTGTTGAACCTGGAAAAAAAAAAGTTGTGGGGTGACCTAATTGCAACCTTCCAGTACCTGAAAGAAGCCAACAAGATGCAGAGAGACTATTTACAGGACAAGGCAGAATGGCTTCAAACTGACAGAGAGTAGGTTTGGATCAGATATCAGAGAACAATTCTTTACTGTGAGGGTGGTCAGGCACTGGAACAGTTTTCCCAGAGAAGCTGTGGATGCCCCATCTTTGGAAGTGTTCATCAGCAGGTTGGATGGGGCTTGGGGCAACCTGGTCTAGTGGAAGGTGTCCCTGCCCATGGCAGGTGGCTGGAACTAGATGATCTTTAAAGTCCCTTCCCACCCAAGTCATTCTATGATTCTGTGATACCCATCATTCTTTCCTTTTTTCTAGGTCTTTGTACCACCCTGTCTCTTCAATGCTCCTCTCTACGGGTTGGAGTACATGTCAGTGTCACCCTGAACACTTAGCACATGTCCAGGTGTAGGCATGTGCAGGGTCACTCAGCAGTCAGAACATATTCAGAGTTCTTTGCTATGTGGTGCACAATATTTTAAAAATAAAAAAACCACATTTCTTTCCTCCAATAAAGGCCAGATGAGTGAATCCCTCCATGGCCAGCAGAGCTCTCTCTGCAACTGAGTGCTAGCCATCATTCCTTGTGCAGCCACAGCCTCCCTAAAATTCACCTTTTACTCCTATTATTCTAACTTTAGTATTTTCATTTTGGATACACATACACAGCATGCTAGAATAAACATCAGATACAGTTTTATTGCACACATACATATAATACAAACAACGGTGTTATTGATATAACTAAAAGTTAAAGAATTTTAAAATCCCTGTTTTGCCAGTGTTACTGTCTTTTTCTGAAATAAAGCACTAATGGAAGTCTGCAGCCAGGTAAATTGGACACCAAACAAAACCTTTGCCTCTGATTCACATAAGTGGATATAAATTAATTTTTTAATCTGCCTAAACACACCTAAAAAACTCATTTAGTGGTAATCTCTTGCTTCCAGAAATAATAGTCTGACAGATGTCCATTAGAAAAAAAATAGATAAATCTGTAGCATAATAGTTTCCCTGTCTCCTAAAGCCTTCTTCCAACAATATTTAACTTAATCAAAACCAACACCACAAGAGACTCACTATTGAATGGGAGATTGACTCTTAGATAAGGAAACAACAGCTTTCAGATAACCTTGTGGAATTTGACACACAAAATTTCTGTTGAAATATGGCATCTTAATTCTTCTCAAATGGCAGTAATTAGTACTTAGCATCTCAAAGTAAAAAAAACCATTTCATAAAAATGATGAAAACGGGTTTGTTACACTGATTTGTTACTGTTTGTTACTGATTGATACTGTTGATACAATGATTTGTTTAAACATTAAAATTTAGAATACACATATGAACTTCCCTTGTAGTCCAATGACAACAACAAAAAAAATTAGATAAGATTAAAATTATATGTATATACATTGAAAAAAAAATGTTTTGTTCTTTTTTTTTTTAATTTAGATTTTCCATGTAGCATAAGGCAGTTTTTAAAAACAAGCCACTTGGAGAAAAAAGGTTGACTCTTTTGTTTGACCTTTATTCAATATGACTTTCTGCTTTTACAAAAATCTTTCCTAAAATAACACAATTTCTGAACAACATCAATTTCAAAGGAAAAATGTCTTCCAGTCACAAGAATGGAGGGGAGGAAATCATGTGGGATGAAAGGTTTCTTAATGGTAAACCACCATTACATCAAATTGAAAATTCTTTCCCTCTACCTTTGTTACAGGTTTGTGAGGATGCCCATGAACAAAAAACTCATGATACACTCAGAATTGCAAAACGAGTTAATTTTATTAGTTGCACTAGCAATAAATACATACTGACCCTTGGATTTTGAGGAAGCTGTCGAGCAGGAGAAGGAGATGCAGCATGGCTTCTGAGCTGGAGGGGTAGGAAGGCAGCGTACCTTCAGGGTGTCCCCTGGATGAAAAACGGTGTGCATCATGGCATCCATTCCCTCCACCCCAGGACCACCCCTCACATTTCCCCTCAGGAGTGGCCAGTTTCAACATCATCTCACGCAGGGCCAATGCATGAGCTGTGGTCACAATGGCCCATGATAACACCTCCTTGCCAACAACGGCTTATTGTGCACTGTTCCCCTCTTGCAGGATGAATCCCACTACGTGACAGATACATAGTTACATTTCTGAAGGTTAAAATCCTACCAACTAACAATAAGATCTTCTTCTATGGTATCTTGTCAATGAGCACAACAGCTGACCAAATATGGCAGGGCTTTAGATACATCTTTGGTTCCTGACACAGCCTTTTATATTATATTTGCTCATTAACACAACATAAGCAGGAATACCTCTCAGCTTTTATTCTCTGTTGAGCTCACTATTTCTTCTATTACTCCAGTAAGCAACTGATTCTGTCAATGTCATTGAGAATAACATCACCACAGGGTAGAATATGCAACTGTGGGTGAATGTGCTGACTTAAGCTCACCAGTCATTTCTGTTAAGGAGACTGACATTACACATTCGGGTTAGAAATTCTCAAACCTACAGTACAGGGTAAAAAAGTGTAAAAGAAAATCCTATACAGACCTTTCCCTTTTCAGTCTTTACCAGATCATTCTTTCTTAAAAATTAAAATTTGTCTTTCATATTTTTTTTAAATTATTGGAGTTCAGATAATACAGTTTTCGATCATAGTCTACATATATTTAATCTACTACATTAAAGTAACCCTTAAAATGTTGTCTATTTGTCACTATGCTGAGCTGTTCTACCTCTAGCAGAAAAAAGAACCTCATCTAACCAACCCACTCACGTCTCACACAAAATTTCTCATGAAATGTAGTCAAGTACCGTCTTATACTGAGGGGGAAACACCATTGAAGATGGAATTGTGGGATTAAGTTCAATCTATTTTCTAGATAACCCATAATTATGAAACTCCCAATTAACTGATGTACAGGTTTGCTAATGACAGCTTATCTATACAGAACTGAAGCTTCAAAATAGGCTGTTGAATTCAAAAGTTATCATTCTGCCCTTTATTAACTTATGTGATGAAAAAAAATGTCCTGGCAGATAAAGTAGTCCAAAATCCAATGTTTCCTTTAATCTGAAATCTTGTAGATGAGAAATGGAAATTGGGATGATGTTGTACTGGTAGTAAAACCAATTTTGTTTTTAAAGTTTGGGTAACCTCTCTTTGGCCAGTGTATGCAGTGGCTTGTTTAAACCTAAGCCAATATCCATTATATTTGAGAAGTGAAGGCAGTCTGGTGAACACCATAATTCGATTTATATCTAAGAGTGATGTGTGCATTTTCCTTTCCTCATGGATTTCCTGAAACACAAAGGTATGTAAACAATTATATACTTGAAGTCTCCCAAAATTAGTGCTGGTACGCTAATAATAAAAGGGACTTTGAAGGACATGCAATGATGATATTGCATCTCATATATCTCTCAGTAAATTACTTATCTACAATAGTGAGAGAGCAATTTTAGAATGTTATTATTTTAGCCATGCGTGCTTCTTGCTCACTTTAATGAATCAAAGGTCTTGGGGAGTACTGCAAACAGCTTGTTAAATTAAACTCTTTCTCAAAGAAATGCCTCAAGGCAAAAATATTTGATTGATTACAGAATAAACAGGTTTTAAATTGTAGTGTTTTTTTTCTATTATAAGGTGTGAAGTAGTGAGAGGATACTGCTGATTTGAGCTTCAGTACAAAAGCAAAAATCTTTTCCAGGTCCAGTAATAATGCAAAATATTCCTTTTTTCATATAATTACATATTCAAGATAGAAGGACTCTCAGAATACTTTAATCATGTTATCAAGATTACCTTTAGCACAGCAGCTTTTCTGAAGAACTCCAGCAGTCACTGAATAACAATACTCTTACTTACCTACCATCATATTGCCATGGGTCTTTGACGCTTCCACCACATAGTCTGTGAAATATAATATCTGAGTAGAGAGACTGGGGTGGTACCAAAACTTTCAGAACACCTCATGTAGAGGTGTTGTGAAATACCAAATAGAGGTGTTGTGAAGACAAATAAATACTGGATTACCAAGAAGCATCTAAATTATTGTCTCATCAATGCAAGAAATCCTGCTGATCTGGCTGCTGACAGTGTTCAAATTCTTAAAAATAAATCAGTGTAATTTTTCCCAGATCAATACTATGTTCAAAGGCATATTTTCAGAATTAGCAGCTGGAATCACCTTTCTATTTTTTGAAGTGTTTTTGTTCTTGGCAAATGTCTGAAATCTCAAAGTGACATTCTAGTTTCGATGTTAAATATTTACTAGTCTACAGCTGATGTTTGAATGTCTAAAGCTTGCAGAAGAATAACCACGGAAGGAGAAAATTACCAATCAACATATGGCCAAGAGCTCCAAATTCTAAAACCCATTTTCCAGTCCTTTCTTAAAACTCCATAGGAAGGGCAGTGATTTGTGAGAAGTGATGGACCTATTGAACTGCATTTAAATGGAATTTATGGTACAGAATGGAAACACAGATTCTGAAGTACTATGCAGAGGGACATATTGGTATCACCTCTCAATAAATCTCCACACAAACCTCCATGTAAAGTTGCTGGAGAGGATCAGGAAAACAATTACCATAGGCCGGATGATCATCTAGTTGTTACAAAGATATTCAACTTACAGCATGATCTTGTTATTAGAAAGACAATTTTAATCATAGATTTGTTGCAAGAAGCTTTAAATTAAACCATCAGACATGTACCTAACATAAAACCAATTTCTGGGGTTTATTCTAAAATTAGAGCAACATCCAGAAAACACACTTACAAATGGTACTTGAGAGTTAAACCCACAGTAGGAGCTTTCTGCAGCACTGAAGTGAAACCATGCCATGTGATTTGTCTGATGTGATTTTTAAACAAGCTATGAGGCACAGAAGGGAACAAAGGAGGAAAAGTGCTAGGCAGTACTTTTTCTTCTACTTTTCTTCCAAAAAAGATGTTTTCCACATGGATTAATGGGGGGACGAGGCTAGAAATATTGGTGATATTTTCACATTAAATCACTATCAAAATTAATAGCTCCAAATTTTTCTTTGAAAAATATTCAACTTCAACTACATTTCCAAAGAGTGGTCATATTATTTAATAAAGTTTTCCCATTATGAAGTTTTCAGATACAATACATAACTTTCTAAATTGACTGATTGGACTTTTCCTCATATGTATCTTCGTAAAAGAGAAATTAAGACATTTTATAGCCACAGGAGCAAAAGCATGCACAGCAGCACTTATGCACTGACATAGGTATATATGCATATTAAAATATGGCATTATCTTACAGAATGTCCCATATGCTAGAAATTATCCTCTCTGTCCTGGAAAACAGATGACCATTTAAAATTCCAGTTTTCTTCTTCTGATTCTTGAAAGAAAGGAAAACTATAGGAAGGATTTCTTCTTTTGCTAAACAGCTATGAAAAAGTTGAAACTTTTTACCAGACTTATTAACATTTTTATGATGCATGAGGCAGACAGCAATATCAAGGCAATTAGGCAGTAAAGCTCCCCTGTGGATATTTCTCTCTTTTTTCTTCAAAAATGTTAAACTCCATCTCTTAAAGAAATGCCTATCAGCTCCTTGTGCAGCAATCCAGTCCCACTGCTGCTTCTTGTTCAGGCTTTTTTACCTGTTGGACCAGAAACTCACAGAGAGGTAGAAAGAGAGGAACTTCCCCTTTAGGTTCAGCTTAATTATAAACTGATAGCACTAGTGGTTCACATTGCAATGTAATTAAAGAAAATTGGTTTTTTCTACTTCAGTTAAAATTGTGTAATAATTATCTCACAGCTCATTGGTCTGTTTCTATTTAAAATGTCATTATCTGTCATAAATACCCTAAGAAAAAGGTATTGTCTAACCTAACAATGAACATCAGCAAAAAAGGAAGATCTAAATAGTGATAATGAATGTTGCAAATGCACAAGCTCTCTTTTAAAGTGTTGGGAATTGTTGACTTCAGATGTTGCTACTCAAAAGTAAGCATTTTGCTGAACCAGTCTAACTGTGCAGAAGTACTATATCTGCATGAATTATGTAAATTAGGTTTTGAAACACTTTTGGTTCTCCTGCACTAAAAATTGGTAGTTTATTGCCATTATGTAAATTCTATGTGGTAGAAACAGTCTCTTTTTTTTCCTCCAGAGAAATTTATACAACTCAAAAAAAAAATCAATAAAGTCCCTAGTATGTATGTTTCCACAAATTGCAGCAAGAAAATATTTAAGACACTATTTTTTCTTTTTTCCATCTTAGAAAAGAAATACATGGCAAATAAACATCCCCCACAACAATTTTTGTCAAGGCCAAAGGCTGAATACAGAGTTAGAGAGAAATTGTTCTTATAAGGCAATTTCTTCTTAAGTGAATGGTAATAAAATCCTCCTAAGTGGATGCATGGTTTTATAAACCAAAAGTAGGTTTATGGACTTGCAGTGATCTGACTGAAGTTACAACCATTTTAGTATCTCTGTAATTGCTACAAGATTAGGGAAAATGGGAAATGTTCACTTTAACTGTAAATTAAAGATCTGTTGATACATTGAATTATTGGTATGTATGACTCCCATACATAAACATGGTATTAACATCTGAAATAATTGCTTTCATGGTCCTCAGGAGTTCAAAGAACATCTTAAAAAGCCACCCTTTGGAATTTTCTATATCTGTCCAATAACTATTGAGACACAGCCTGGACAAGTACATATATTAAAATTTGGTTGGCTAAAAGAAAATAAAATAAATCCACATCTTGGAGACCAGTAGACATCTCTCAAATTCGAACAGAAGCTTTTTTAATCACCATGTACAAGCTAAGATAAGCACAATAGACAAACTCACTAGTCAACAATAAATGGTGAAGAACAGAGAAAACTTTCAAGAGGTGTGTGTGGGGAAATCAAAAAAATTAAAATTTCAGTATCTTGTCTGACTTGCACCAGATTTTTCTGCCTTTGTCTGTAGTAAGTCTGTTAGACTTCTGTATGCTTATAGTGCAGTTTTATAGCACATCCAGTAATTAAAGTATTACCAATGCATAACTTGCATTTTCTTC
This sequence comes from Pardalotus punctatus, assembly GCA_013400915.1. Classification (NCBI taxonomy): domain Eukaryota; kingdom Metazoa; phylum Chordata; class Aves; order Passeriformes; family Pardalotidae; genus Pardalotus; species Pardalotus punctatus. Next base: position 33,730 of record VZTX01008251.1, read on the forward strand.
CTTTTCAGAGACTTTTCTTCAAAAAAAAAAGAAAACTATTCACTAAAGTAAAGTAAGAGAATTTAAGCTAGAATGATTCAACCCCTTTAACCAGACACAGATACTTGCAAAATGTGGATTTGTAAGAATAAACAATTTAGAAAGTGAAGAAACCTTAATTCCCCCAAGTTTTCCCTCCGAAACCAAAACACACTCTCTTAAAACATTCTTGATCAAACATGGACTATTGAGATTAACAAAGCAATGGGTGGATGCAAGTCAAAGACTTGTTTTATACATTTGAACTCAAGTGATCTAGTTTGAACTAAAGTGAGCTGGTTTATTCATTTGTAGTTGTTTTCAGAGAGTGCCCTTACAGAACAAGGTACACAGTAGTTTTTCTTAATTTAATTACCTTACTCCATGTCTTCACAGAAAGCACATCAGCATCCCCTTCTATTAAATTTCAAAGAGAAGAGATATGAAGAGGTGTGTTATTGCAATTTTGTCATGTTTTAACTAAAATGGCAACTCAGCAATGCACAGCTGCTCACTCACCCCTTCCCTCAGTGGGATGGGGAGGAAAATCAGAAAAACAAAGGTAAAATCCATTGAGATAGGAACAGTATAATAATGGAAATAAAATATATTAATTTTAATAATAATAATATATTTTTAATATAATTTTCATTGATCTTATCTACCTTTGACAAAAGTCTGCATTTGTCATTCCTATTTATAACATCATAGTTAAAGGAGGAATTACTGGATTAAATATTTGGCTCATTTAGCAGCTACTAGAAAAACAGGTTCTTCCTTTCTGTATTTAATGCATAAACATATATTGACTCCAAAGGCAGAGAGACCTTGCCCAGAGATCTCAACAAATTAGAGAGATAGGCAATCGCCAAGCTTGTTGAACTTCACCAGCTTTGTGAAGTTCAACAAGGGAAAGGGCTGGATTCTGCTCCTGGGACAGGGCAACCCTGGATGTGTGCACAGACTGGGGAAAAAGAGGCTGGAGAGCAGTGCTGTGGAAAGGGACATGGAGGTCCTGGTCCATGGCCAGAACATGAGTCAGCAGTCCCTGGCAGCCAGGAGGGACATCCATGTCCTGGGGCAGCATCAGGCACAGCATCGCCAGCCAGGAAAGGAAGGGGATTGTCCCACTCTGCTCTGCACTGGGCAGCCTCACCTCAAGTCCTGGGGGCAGTTTTGGGCACCACGATAAAAGGAAAACATAAAGTTTTTAGCGAGTGTCCAAAGGAGGGCAATGAAGATGGTGAAGGGCCTGGAGGTGCAGCTGAGGTCACTCGGTCTGTTCAGTCTGGAGCAGGGGAGACTGAGGGGAGACCTCATTGTGGTTTTTGAGGGGAAGAGGATGGGCAGGCACTGATCTCTTCTCTGTGGTCAGCAGGGACAGTCCCGAGGGAATGGCCTGAAGTTGTGATGGGGGAGGATTAGGTTGGATATCAGGAACAGGTTCTTCACCCAGTGGGTGATTGGGCACTGGAACAGGCTCCCCAGGGGAGTGGTTACAGCAGAGTTCAAGGAGCATTTGGACAATGCTCTCAGGCACATGGTGGGATTTTGGGGCCTGTTCTGTGTGGAGCCAGGAGTTGGACTTGACGATTCTTAGGGGTCCCTTTCAATTCAGAATAATCGGTGATTCTGTGAATCAAAGGTGCTCATGGTGTCAAGGGTAAAACTCTACTGAAGGAATAACATCTCTCATAATGCTGCCAACTAAAGTAAGATGGCATGGAGTATTACTTCATGTATAAAGGGTTGTTTCATAAGTAATCCAATAAGAAAAAAATTACCATTAAGACAGATCATAAAATAACATTCATTCCCTTAGAAATTCTGACATTTTGAAATTTGGTATGAGATTATGAGGGGAATTTTAGTTTTGATTTTTGCCTCAACTCTGTCAGAGGCATGGTGGGGGAAAGGTTGCACATGTGCCACTTGCAGGGAAGCCTTGTCTCTGGGGTGACTTTGCCTGGCAGCACCTCACAGGGGACACTGTGTGCCCCAGAGATGCTCTCCTGACCAGGGGGGACAAGGTCTCTGCCAATGCACTGCAGAGAAGGTTGGACTGGGCCAGTCAGCAGGCAGACTTGGGGAGGTGCCAGGCGGTATCAAAACAAACTGCATCACAAGCTCATGGGTTCACTTGTAGGGGGGCTTGCTTGGCGGGTTTTGGAAACCGTGTTTTGCTTTTAGGGCTTGCTTGGGAGGCTTCTGGAGACTTCCTTTTTGTTTTGATGCTTTTTGAGTGGGGGGCTCACTCACAGGCCCATTCCCGGGCCTGCTCATTGCCTCACTGTCAGGCTCACTCACAGGCTCGCTGCCCCGGTTGTCCTGTGTTCCCGCCCCGCTGTATCCCTGCCCCGCTGTGTCCCTGGCCATCGATCTGCATCCAATCCTGCGTGCCTTTGACCTGCCCCAGCTGCCTGCCCTGTCTACCTGCATGCCTCCGGCCTGCCTCCACCTCTGCGATCGCTGCCACAGCGCTGTCCAGGGCCCTGCATCTCCTGCCCGATGGCCTCTCACCACATATCCACATCCAGCCACCTCTTGCTGCAGGAGCTGTTCCTGTCGAACCGCGCCTCTCCAGGAACTGCGCAGGCTCCGCAGCAGACAACGTGTACACTGCACCCTCTGCTGTGTCGAGGTCAACGGCACGCCCCAGTCCTGATGGTGGTAACGCCCACTTTTCCTCTCTGTCTCCCCTCTCTCTCTCCCCCCCCCCCCAATTCCTTTTTCATTTTCCTTCCTTCTTTTCTGTCTTTTCCAGCCCTCTTTAGTGGGGCAGTTACTTCTTTCCTTTGGTTTTTCATTACCACTAAATGGTTCTCCGATACAAAGTTTGTCTTGCTTGACTTAATTTGGTTCCTGACAATCTAATTCTAGAAGAACTACTTTCAGTTCTCCTCAATGGAAAGTAACAGAGAACAAGCAGAGAAAATGTTCAGAATTTCTAAAAATAAATGAAAGAGAATACTTAGGAATATAAATATTATTTTAATGAAATAGATCATGTTCTATAAATAAAAAAAAAATATGAAATATTGTCTCCATTCAAAATTAAAGCACTAAGGTTGAAATTAACAATGTAGGTCCAAGTGCTTTAAATTTTTGCTGCTGAAAATTTGTCAGAATCAGCACTTTATCAATGTTTAGATTTGAGGAAAAGGCACAATTCCACAGGGAAACCACTTCCATGTAGGCTTTCACAGGCTTTCCTATAAGATATACCACCTGCGGCAGTGTTAAAGAAATTATTACATTTGGGAAATCAAATCTCTCCATCTCAGAATCCATTCTAAGAACAATTAAAATAAAACAAAAGGCTTTCAAAATAATCTCTTTCAGTGTCAGCTGTTACCACTGGAGGTAAAGGGACAAGATGATCCTTCACATTGCTTATCTTAACCTCTAAGTTTAATTCAGTATAAAACATCAGATATTGCTGCTCTGTTTGAAATTCGGCTTTGTCCATCTGTTTTATATTAAGTTATCAAAGAGCTTATTATTTTTTCTGAGTCTTAACCTGTCTCAAAGGAAAATTTTATAAGGTCTTCTGACAGTTTTTAATTTAAATATTGAGAAGGAAGTGTTGTTACAATCTTGTATTTAAAAACGTGGCAATAATTTAACGGGAAAAGCTTTAAGGACATTAACTCTTGGTGTGACTTGGGAACATAATAACTATCATACATGCCACCCAACCCTGTGTCTATTTTCCAAAATCAGATTGTTTTTGTGAAACACCACCAACACTGGCTGGAGAAGGGCCAGGACAGGAAGAGCTGCAGATGACTCCTCTCTTTAGTGCCCTTCCTGTCTCAAAGCTTTTTTAGTTCTGGGACTGCCTTAGTGGAATGTGATTCCTGAGCAGTATTTTCCTAGAAATTTCCCTTCTATAAGTTTTCCCACTGAGAACTTTATTCAGATAAAGAAAATCTTCCTTTTTCAGAAAATATTTTCATGGTTTTGCTTTTTTTTCAAACTTCCTGCACTTGTAAACCTGTACACATAAAATTTAGCAATATTAAGAGTTTAACTGCAGCTATGCCATGGGCTGAGGGATTATGGAACAGTGTGTAAACCCCATAGTTTATCTGACAAAAACAACCCTAAAATTCCTGGTAGAAATGTTATTACAGTATGTTGTTTCAGCCAAGTTCTTCTGAGAAGATAAATGCACTCAATTCTCACAAACTTCATGACTCCAAGAAACTGCCTATCATTAGAAAAAGGCTCATTTAATCACAGAAGTAAGATGTATTTGGGACCTGATGCAAAGAAAATTGAAATCAATGGCATTTGTTTTATTGGCTTCAGCTTGGTTTGGCTTAAATCCTTAGGCTCTGTTCCAGGTGCCAATTCATTTCCAGAAGTGAACTTAAGCATGTGCTTTAGTGATTTAGCTTTCCTGAAGAGGGATGCATTTAAGTACATGCTTAAATGATGTGTTGAATTGGGATTTTAAAAGCTGAATGGGAGCAAATTTCCCAATATGCTGTAATAAATTCTGAAGAAGTGTATTTGGGCATGTAAATTTAGACAAGAGTTAAAACAATGAGGGAAGATAAAGACTCTCTTATGATACATTGAATAATTCAATACACATTTTTCTCTTTTCAGAAGTTAATTTTTTGAGAATAACAATACGAAGTTAAATGGTAAAGAACAACACACTGACAGTTACAATATAAAATAACCCTTCACATTGTTTTTAAGCAATTCATGCAACAAGGCAAGTCATTACAATAAAATAACACTAATTGCAAGAGTGGGTGATAATCCAAAGCTAATCAGTTTTCAGTATACAAACCTGCCATCATTTTTAATTTTGGACGGAAAGTGTTTTCATATATTTTTAAAGGACTCAAAGTCCCAAAATAGAAGTAGCCGTTTGATTGTCCAGATGATCCACTTTCATACAACTACTCCTAGCTGAATATTCAGGCATTGTGAAACAATTTCTGGTGCATAAGAAGAAAGGCTGATAGCTGATACCACACAATTTAAAAGACATATGTACATACCTGTTAGCAAACATCTGAATTTTAAAAAAATAATAATAATTGGTGTATGATTTATTCTGTAGCCTTATTTGCAATACCATTTTAATACTAAATAGAGGCAGATTTTAATTTGTGGTTGAATCTAATGTGTCTAAGGCTAAGCCAGTAAGTTTGACTGCTAAATGAATATTAATTCAATATTTTTGTGCTCTGATAATATCCAACTGTTCCAAGCCTGAATGAATACTGTATTATGCTATAAACCCAAGAAAGACTGCCTAAAATGACTAAATGTTACACCTTCACTTCTCATTACTGTCTTAGAATGCAATCATTCAGGTTTTAGGAGAATTAAATAAAGAATATACTCAACCCTGGAGAGCTACACCTTCTGTCCTTCCTTAAGGATGTGTTTTGACCTAGTTCCACCTTACATATGGGGAAAATGTTAAAAGTATATAATTTGTAATTACATATATTGACTGATACTGAAGACAACAATCAAAAACATCCTCTCAGTTACCAATATGTGACTTAGATGTTGAAACTATTTTTGATTGCTCAGTATGATTGCACCTCTGATAGACAGTTTATTCTTTCTGAATCAAACTCTGCTCTTGATTACCATGATGTTGATGAGTTATTTTCATTGTCTTTCAGGGATTCCCCTGAAAAGTGGGTGAAGGTCACAATTTGGTTTTATATTACCTGAAAAATGCAATCCTGTAGAAATTATCAAGAAAGTCTTCAAACCTGTGCTATGTTACTTAAAAGTCAAAATTGTTTTGGAAGTTGGATCTTTAGGGATTTGTTGCCCCCTCAAATCGAGAACATATTTTTTCCTCTGAGTACTCTGATTAGGATATGCAAAAAATGGATCTTGCTATTGAGAAATGTGTTTATTCACTTCAAATATTTCTATTAATTCTCTCTGCAAAGGTGTTTTATTCTAAGGAGGTCTGCTGGATGTTGCCTAGAGTAACCTTTCAGAGTACACACAGTACAGGCTGGACTACCAGCTGCTGCTTAATAAGTTCTGCTCAGATCTTGACCAACACAGTTTCTCTGTTTCAAAGACATAAACCTTCTATTTCCCTTTCCACATCCAGATCTTGCCTTCACAATATCTGGTCTCTTTAATGCTGCATGTTCTCCTGGGACTCACTCCTGAATACACATGGACATTTAACACTTTCACATGTGCCACTTTCCTATCATGCAAGTGGTGAATGTCTGGGCCTTTGTTGCTAATGACACTTCTCCTTTTTCCAAAAGGGAAAGGACTTATGAGGTCCTTTCCATTATCTCATTGAATATATCCATCTCTCAACACCATTGGTGTTTCAATTTTTATTTTATTTATTTTATCCTTGCTCTTCCCCTGTCACTCTGTGATATTCCCACACTTGTCTGATTCAGTTTATTACTTGCTAAACTGTGACTGAGCAAGTTTGAGACTTTACACAACCCCATTCAAGTCCTTTTTGAATGCAGACTTCTGCCACGCTTATCAGTCCCATTAACCTGTACAAAATTTTTGTTGTTTTCCTTCTGCCCTTAGAATGTTGACTCTGAGGTCAAGAACAATTCCTTTGGAAATATATTTCTGCCCCAAAGTCAATGCTGCTGAAAATAAACAGCTGCTGAAAAGCACAACTCTTACAGAATTGCTCAAACATCTCCCCATAAAAGTAATTCTGCAGACATAAACAACCACAGAGAGTTCTCTGATTCACCTACTGGATTGATTTAGCATTAGGGGTACTTTATTTTCATGTAGATTCCCTACTAGTTTCACCAGAGAAATCAGCTTTTCTTTTATGGCCATCAAAATTATTCAATTTAAAATAGCATAAGTACCATCTAACTTACCAGTCTCAAAGCCCTTAAGTACCTCTGTGAAACCAACAGAATTATTGGTTTTCTTTTATGCTAACACATAAATGTGATGAACTGGTCACAATAAGAGTTCAGAGGTTTTTGTGTTATCACAACAATAAATTAAACTATGGTTTTTTTATTGAGAGATGTATTTTGAACAGGTACTTCAGACTGTCCTTGAACCTACATATTAAATTAAAGAGCAGATTAGAAAAGTAACTGCTGAATATTAATTTTAATTTTTTCATGGGATTTAAAAGTCCAGCATAGACATTAAGAGATGAAAAACAATGAAAATGTTTGAAAGCAACTCTGCTATTTTGTAAACAAGCAAAGTCAGATACCTAAGTATTTAAGTTTTATACACCATCCATAGGACCAGTGAAGATACAGTCAAGGTGTTTTGTTCAATCAGAAACATTTCTCTGTAACAGGGCCTTCAAAATTACAAGGGCTACACTAAAAAAAGAAATACTGGGTGTAATAGATCACTTACCCATTCACTACCATTCATCAGATATAAATAAGCTCCTATGGGGCTCTTAACTCCACCACATATAAAATTTTGCAGTGTATGTGATTTATCAATAAAACTGAATGCCTTTTAGCAACCCAGCAGTACAAGTGTAACATCTGAATTTAATTCACAGCTTTGCTATATAAGGAAGTTTTCAGAGCACAATTTAGTGTCATAAGAGCCCTCTTCTTGAAGTTGTTCATTCTGTAAATTTCATGTTCTGGTGAAACCATGAAAATGTTCCTGGTGGTATGGTCTTCACTCTTTTCTCTGTTTTTCACAGAATCACAGAATATGCTGAGTTGAAGGGACCCATCAGGATCATCAAGTCCAACTCTTTTCACACACTCAGCCTTAATCTTGTTTTTCTGTTGTAGGGAATTACTTCAGCACTGCTACTGACTTCCAGGAATACAGCGAAGAAAATGCTCAACAGTTAAATAAGATTTCCTAGCCTTGAGGACAGTTGGAAAATATTATTTGATACCTTTTTACTACATTATGACAACATCTCACTTCTCCCAGTAGTTATACCACTGGGGCTGAATATTGTCCTCTGATATGTTGACCTTCCTGGGAATTTCTCTTGCTGCAGAAAGGTCATTTAACTGCCTCTGCAAAAATTGGCTGGTCAGTTTTAGAGGGAATTATGGCCATGCCCCACACCTCAAATTGAGGAAAATACAAGTGGGATAAAATCAATCAAAACTCTATTTGATGCCAAGATCCTTTTATAGGTGTTTTACCTGTCACATGAGAGTTCTAGCCACATATGTTTTCTCTAACTTTGAATTAAAGCTTTCCATCGATTTCTGTCTGTACAGAAATCTGTGCCAAATTTTCAGGTGTAAATAAGGGATAGCCTACTAAATGTCAAATGCCACGGAACATGGTTGTTCATTAAAGGTATGCAGTCTGTAAAGGAACATGAAGAGTCAAGGATTTTCTTGCAACTTCCATACCCATCAACTGAAGTTTGGACAAGGCAATAAATCAATCTTATGGCATCCATCAATTTAATCAGGCACCTACTTAAAAAAGCTTAGAGGTTCTGAAGCCTGTGAAATAGCATTTTTCCACAATAATTCAGTCTGCACTCAGTCATGTAGGTAGCGGTACCTTAAAAGTTTGCTTTTGTGACAAAAGGAAGAAAATAAAAATAATTAAAAGAGGGGCCAATATTCTTACAGTCATATTGGAAGGAAAGAGGACACTAAATTAAACTGGAGTTGTCATAGTCCACTGGATAATGTAAATGTCTAAAGCTACAAATACAAAAAATATTTTGGGTGGCCCTGAAGTAGGATTTACTGTATTCTGATTGTGCCCCTGAGCATTCTTTTAACATGTAATGCAAAGATTTTTTCATCAACAGCATTCAGGGTAGCTTCATAAATATCAAGATGCTTAAATGTCACTGATACTTGACAATGCAAGGTAGAAATGTAATCCTGGCGTGTGAAAGGAATGTAATAAAATCACAGTAAATATTAAAAGTATAGGATAGAAGATATGTTGTCATTAAGTTCTGTTAATTGTGGCACAACAAAGACTGCTTAGCTTGCAGAACTTACTAAAAAGTACAGATCTCACAGAAAAATCTGGTTTAATCAAAATCCACAATTTCACAGGATTGAACTGATCTGTATGAAATTTCAGCGGAAACCATTTAAAGTATTTGTTTGGTTTTTTTTCTGATGCATGATTTCACCTTTTAATGTCTTCTTTCTTTTTCTGTACTTCCTATTTAACTAAATTAAACTTTGGATACCACATAAACATTCTGTTGTTACCAAATAAATATTACAGATATTTTATTTGGGAAAATACAGATAACCTCCTAAAATATAAGAAGAAAATAAAATTTTGCAAACCCATAATATGCCAAGCAAACAAAACCCTGACCTCCATTTCCTATTAGCATCTGTGTACACTCATAAGAAGATTAATTTGTGAAATGACCATTCTCTCCCACCATTTTATCTGAAGGTGTTGAAGCAATCTTACTGACCACTTTAATGTGCAAGGAATATACACTAATAAGGATGGAGATAGTACTATAGTGCCTAAGAGTGTCTTCCAAGTGAAAATCTCTTTTAATATCTAAATTGATATCTAAAAAGATATTCTCTCTTTATAAAGTGTGTTTAATCTGAAATAAGAGACAAACTGATAAAGAGAAAAGACAGAAAGCAATAAAAGTGAACAGCAATACAGCATTCATCAGGCAGGTAGAAAGGATTTGTGTATAATGAACCACAGAAATAGGAAACTGAAAGGCTAAGCTCAAAGACAGCTACACTTGTGGTTTCACATACATAGTTCAGGAAAGCTCTTTTCCAACAATAAGGACTAGCAGGAGGATAATGCAGAAATGTTTGACTGAAAATTAACAAATGGATGGTTGAGTCTCTAGGTGATCAGTCAGTCCAGAAACCAAAAGAGGTGAAAAAATTAAAACTTGAAAACAAAGGTAAGTGACTGAGATATGGCATGAAATCAACACTTGCAGGGTCAAATTCAGCAGTGGGAGACTATCTGGCTTGTGTTCTTTAACCCTCAGATACAGCTGGTAAACCATTAATGGAAGTAAAATAACATTATTTATCTCCTGTTGGCATAGAACGACTATCAGCAGAATTAATAATTGCCTATTTACTAGAGAAAAAAAAGTCCTTATTTTTCTCTGATACTGTAGCCATACTAACTTCAAATGTACCTAAAAATAACAAATACAGGAGCTAAGCAAACTTAATTAGGGAAAGTAAGGTCCACTTTCATAATAGAAAATAATTTTGAGTAAATTTGGTTAGCTTCTCAAATCTAAACAATAATTTAGAAGAAACTTAATCTAGAATCATAGACTATCCTAAATTGGAAGGGTCCTAAATTCCAAGGGCCTTAAGAACTGTAAAATTGAAGAGATAGCACCCATCTGTATGAGACAACAGGAAATATAGTTTCTGCTACTATTATAGGCATAAATAGGAGAAAACCTCAGGGTGCTGCTAACACATTCTGATTTGAAGTAGCAGATGCACTGATCTTGAGATGCCTTATGTCAAGAATAAACATTACCCATGAGTAAAAGGGTGATATGGTAAGCCATGACAAGTGGAAGATTTTACATTTAGTTTATTGTTTCGTCTTCCTCTCATAACACAGCTACAATAGCATCACTACATTATCTATATTTATACTATTGGAAGATTTCCATCATGTCATGGACTTTCTATATTTGACAGGGGGAACAGCAGAACAGAAGAGAATGGGAACTACTGAGTTGACAATGAAAATCACTAATTGCACCTGTATTCAGGGAATGTAGACATCTAAAATGTAGACATGTAGACATTTTAGATATTGTAACTGATTTCTGCTCAGCTCAAAAAAGCCTGTCTACATCTACACTACATTTCCTTTTGCCATTCAGTTCCTGTTTCATGTTACTCAGTATCCATCATAACACTGATTATGAACTTGGCAATTGTAGTTCATCCAATGTCACAGAGAAAATTGCATGTCCCTCAAAATAAAATTACAGCATTCATGAATGATCAGTCAAGCACATCTCTTGTTTGACTGAATGCACTCTACCTGTATAGCTCTCTAGTAGCAGAGCCACTTAGTTTTGAAATGCTGTGTTTATAGTGCATACTGGAGGGCAGAGATTGCCAAGCTAGTGCTGGCTAAGTGGAGGAGGAACAGGGCTTTTTAGACTGGCGCAGTGCAAATGCAGCTGTTTTCCTTCTGGAGTCGTGTTATCTTTGTTGGAGTCGTTTGGGCAAAGACACACTGAACTGGAATGCAAGACTATTGCAGGATAATACCTTGCAACAATGACAGATATTTTTAATTATATCAATATGCTGTGATAACATCATCAACTTCTACCTACCTCATAGTAGGTAAGTGTAGCGGTTTCGTTCACCTTCCCCAACAGGTAAGCCTTAGTCACAGCTGAAATACTCTATGAGTTTTGTGAAGCTCTAGAGGTCTATCAGCATAAATTATTTCTTCAACAAGAAATGGGCAAGTTAATAATTTTGAAAGTAAGTATCACGAAAGTTTTTCAGACAGAAAGATTGGAAAGAGAAGGAAATAAAAGGAAGAAGTGAAGAAAGATAAGAAAAATATGTAAAGCAAGAAAAGGAAGGTAAGATAATTTTATGTAGCTTATGAACTGATAAAATATAACAGTCTATTTTGAAGAACTATCAAAACAAATAACTATTGTAATCTAATTTGTTTTAAGGCTTGGAAAAACTTAAAAAGGTATATCTTGATAATGCTACTGCAGGATTTCTTCTGTTAGTTTGCATGCTGGTCATAAATAACCCAAAGTCATTTTGCCAGTGCTTCAATTTACACAAAACCTTGCAGGATTAGTCTTTTACATAAGACAATTACTAGAAATTCGGGGGGAGTTGATGAAAATTTTGATAAGAGAAAAACATAATTCTCCTTGAGTATAGCGAGTCTGGACAATGACTCAATGGTCATTGACTCAAAGCAATATTTTGACCTGTGATATTATTAAGTGAGTAAAATTTCTTTAATGTTTTGAGATATGCTCTTCAACTGCTCTCCATCCTGGAGGTGTTCAAGAAATGACTGGACGTGTCATTTAGTGCTATAGTGCAGTTGACAAGATGCAATCAATCAAGGGTTGAACTCAGTGATCTTGGAGATCTTTTCCAATCTTAATGATTCTGTGATTCTAACTCTGCATGGAAAGGTTTAGGTTTTACCTGAGAGGAGATAGGAAATACAGAAAAGTTAAACTCTTACGAGATGAAAAGTATTTTCCACCCAGTTCATTTGTAGCACACTGAAGGATATGTATGTCACATCTGTGACAGCTGGAAGTGACAAATCTCTCATTGCCTTTATAAAACCAGTTGGTTCTTCTCCTGTGAACCTCTGTTTCATAAGGGTGGAGAATCTGCAACAGATTTTAGTGGAAATTTTTAACTCCAGAAAATAAATGTAATATTTCCTAGGGGGTTATAATATTATTCTTCCTCTTATAAGTACAAAAAACCCCAAACAACTAAAACCAAAACCAAACCAACAAAAAAACCACCCCAAAATCAAATGCCAAACCAGACAACATCTGATAATAGAGATGTGATTAAATTTTCATCCCCCAAAAAATCATGGAAGACTGAGTGATGATGCATATGGTTTTCCACAAAAGAAAGTTAAATTACCTCTGTGATTATTCAGGGAAAGACCTGAATAAAAATTCCATGACTTCAGTGACTTCAGTGAGCCTCGGGGACTTCAACACTTTAAAAAGGGTGTAATTATTCACAACAATTAGAAACTGTCTGATTAACGAAGAAGGAAGTTTTTCTTTGAAGAGCAAGAAAAGACATTAGTACTTTGAGCAAGTTGTGGATCATGTATCTATTCATTCTAGACCTAATATACCATCATTTATGTTGGTGAAAAGGAACCAAACACAGGAAGCTCTTACTCATCACATTACAGAACTATGGACAACACACCAGAGAATTACAATCTTAGAAGGTAAAAGACCTTACCCAGTGAAAGACTCCTGCTTTACTTAGCATGAATGCAGTGTCTACATAAGTGACAAAAACCCATTTGAATAAGAATTATTGTTAGTATTGTTCAAAATTTAGAGGACAGAATGAAAATGTACAGAAAATAATTTATGTTTGATCAGTGCCTATCATTATTTCCAAGAAAAGAATGAGTGGAAAAGAATCCAGGGGACAACCCTTCAAGATGTTAATCCACCTTTTAGGAATGAGTTAGTTCTGCTACTTGTAGATGTATCTGAATAGCCAGAATAAAGACCTGGAGCTGTTTGAGATCATTTACCTTCAGTTTAAGAAATGTATCTCCTATATCTGTATAAGAAGTTTATATAAGTTTATATAAGAAATATATATCTCCTGTATCTGAAGTATCCAGAATAAAGACCTGGAGCTGTTTGAGATCATTTACCTTCAGTTTAAGAAGGGCATCTCCTATCACAGCATCAGAAGTTTTCAATACATCTAAACTGGGAGAAGAACCAGTTACTCACTTTTATTGGACTGTAAACTTTTACCCGCTAAACATCCTTCTGTTAACAAAAGGATATAAACATTGCACAAAACACAAGACAGCTTAGCTCGATGATGCTCAATGAAGCATTAGTGCTGCATAATCTGATTCATTTGATGCTTTAATAATGCAAAACATAGTTTCTGCTTTATTACATAGCTGTTAATGCAGAAATGACACACTTACAAAAGATTTACTATATTACTATTTGCATATAGGCCTCCTTAATAGATGAAACTGTTTACTTCTCCTTTGAAATCAAAATATTTAGTCTAGGCATTCTAGACTGAATAAAGACTGCCATCTTCTGCTGCAACTGCAGCAGAGAGAGATACCCAGGTTAACCTCATAACAAGACCATACATCTTCTCTTTATCCACTATGAAGTATCTCCTTTCCCAGTAACGTAGTAAAAGATGTGACTAGAGATATTTACGAAATATTTGGGGTTTTTACAACATGCTTTTTGGAGCTACATATCTTTATGTGTTTGTCCCCTTTCTGAAGAACAGAGAGGGAGCAACCTGGAAAAGGATTTAATTGAATCATAGATTATCCTGAGTTGGAAGGAACCCATAAGGATCCAGGAGTCCAACTCCTGGCTCTGCACAAAACAGTCCCAATAATCCCACCATGTGCCACAAATTTTGTCCGAACAATTCTTGAGCTCTGTCAGGCTTGGTGCTTTGACCACTTTCCCAGGGAGTCTGTTCCAGTGCCTGACCACCCTCTGACTGAATTTGTTTTCCTCATATCCTATACCTCCCCTGAAAAAACTTCATGCCATTCCCTCTGGTACTTTTGCTGGCCACCAGATTTAATGGATTACAAAATATATTAACCCATCCAATTATGAAGAACTAAAACAGATTACAACTTCTTTCCTCTCTACCCTTGCAGCATTACTGTCATTACTGATGCCCATTCAAAATTAAAGCTGTTTAACTTAGCAACAGTTAATTTGAGTGTGGTTCAAAAGCTTCTGTTGAGTTTACTCAACTTTCATGTACTCCAGGCATGACATGTGGAAGAGCAGGCCAGAACCCAAAGGGACAATTTAGAATTCTGAGAAAATTGTTTCTCTTTAAGCCCATAATTTATCAGGTATCCTAAGAACAACGGGTAATAATTAAAAAAAAAAAAAAAAAAAAAAAAAGGCTAAAGAAATAAGATCCCAAGCTAAAAGAAGTTTCAACATTAATCTGTCATCTAGTATAAGAGATTAAACAAAAACTATTCCATGTGTCAGGGACACAGCTGATGAACTTTTCTGAAGAAATCTTTTGTTATAAAATATTCCTTTATTCACAAAGAAATACTTCTAATGAATGTATGACCTAATTTTGAAAGGCTAGTTTGTTCTTAAAGTCAGATATCGGGGTGTACATTAGTTGCGGTTCAAATGGGCAGGGGGAGAAAACAGACAAGCATATCTCTGTCCCACCGTGGAAAAACTCACAACACAGAGCTGCTGATGATGTCTCCTCCATGCTAACCATGTGTTAGACATCCTAAGACACACCCCTCCAGAAAGGATGTTCATAAATTGTGAGTAGGAACTTAAATAGACTTTGCATGTCTAAGTCCAGACTCTGACCTGCATATTTTTTCATTTATTTCATTCAGTGAATTATTATCTTTTACAAAACAGAACAGCTCCAGTAAGAGGCAAAAACATATTCATTACAGAACAACTGTTTCTTTAGAGTATAAATCTAGAGCCCAAGGAGATGAAATAGTGCAAACTCCCTGTTATGGATTAGGTAGAACTGCAATTTGAAACAACCTAGAGGTTTATAGCTGGAACATGGGTCCCTGATGTCACCAGCAAATGCCCTGACAAAAAAGCTACTGGATATTCTGGGAGTGGGGAAAGGTGATGAACATTGTTCTTCACCTTGTTTTTTATTTTTTTATTCTCTCTAACTGGGTAGAAAGGAAAAGCATTTTGAAAATCCTCAAAGCTTCTACAGAACTAACATCTATATAGAGAGATCTAACATTACTGACCTTTGTGATCTTTGGAACAGTGATACAAGGAAGGCTGGTGATGACATCAAAATCAGGGAGAAAGGCAACAAAAGAATAGCATTGACATGAAGGAAGCAGGCCACAAAGAAAGAAAATTTGCTTGACATTCAAGAGGCAGAGCTGGAAAAAGACACGGGAGGGGAAAAAAAGCAGCAACAACAACAACAAAAAAAAAATCACTATCCCTTATTTGAGGCAGTGACAATTTCACCTCAAGACATTCATAACGTCACTGACATTCCTAACATTTGTCCCTCTTTTTACCTTAAGAGGCAGATAAGTGCTCTCCAGAGAAAAAATCCAAAGGCTCCAAACAGACTGAATGAGCTGTTTTCTTTGTCCTTAAGAATGTCTGCAGTCAATATCTATTCATCTGACCATCTCTGCTCATTTTTCTCACCATATAACAGGGCTCTTCTTCACTAGACAACCACATTCTCACAGCTAAGCAAATAATAAATAAATGGGTCCAGAAGAAAGCATCCAGCCTTGAGAAACAAGCAGAGGGCATGGCAGCCAAACTCTAACACTGATAGGTACAACTTCCATTTTATTTTCTGGATTAACATGCAGGCAACAGGCAACACCATAAGGTATTTTTACCCTAAGAATACTAAACCTACCAATATTTTTCCTTCCAAGTGACAAAAAAGAGAAGAAGCTGGGACCTGGAGAATATGTGCTTCCTCTCTTGTCACAGTCCAGCTGTAAGCACAGAATTTACTCCACAACTTTTCTTTGAATTCCTCTCTTGCCAATTATTACCAAAAGAAGACTAAGAGTAAGATTTCTATAGCTTTGGGTTTGCTCTTTAATTTTATTCTTCAGAACTACCTGCATGGAAGACACTTCATCTAAACATAACCATACCTGAGCTATTGTCGGAGACTGAAATGTTATAATTTATGGCTTAAACATTTTCATTACGGCCTTTTGTGTATTATAGCAAAACTATATTACAAAAGCTGCTGAGAAGACCACTGCCCCTGACTGAGGCCCTGACTGCCAGCTGATGAAGATAAGATAAAATTCTGAACACAGCAGTGGCAGTGCAGCGGCAGGGGACCCTCACCACCCAGAAAATCAGATGGAGGGGAGCAACGAGATGTCTTTGGAACCTCTGGAAAGGTGATATGTTTCTGTGTACCCCCTGTCACTCTCTCCCTGTCCCCTCAGCACACTACACACACACTTCTTTTTCTTTCTTTCTTTTCTCTTTCTTTCTTTCTGTTTGCCTCTTTTACTATTAAATAAAATATACCAATATTTTGGTACCAACATCTAACCTCGTTTGGTTTTAATCATATTTTTTGGATATATTTTGAACCTTTCTGGGTTTGATTCGCTTTATTTGTAGAGACTTAGTTTGCTCTGCTCTTCTGTGTTTAAACCAGATCATAGCAGCCTTTCTTAAAATGATCCTATGTCATCGTGATTACAACATGACACCAAATCTGCATAAAGTAGGCTGCTTTTAATATGCTGTTTATAATCATCCAATTCTTGTCTGACATTGCCTTTCTCCTCTTCCTTATCTGAGGACACAAATCAAAAGAATCTTGTTTTGATTGCACAGTTTGATATGCTGAGTACGTGGTCTTTGCAGAGTGATTTGTTCTATTCTTAGGATTCTAAAATTATTTCTGCATCTGTAACAGTAAACTCCTCTTCAAACAGCAAGTATACTGTGTGCCCAAGTCATCTTCGATAATGTTGCTTGGCCTGCAGACTCATGTAAGAGTAGCAGGCCCAACTACACAAATAATGATAAATGGGAGCTGAAAACGAGCTCATGGCAACACCACAAAATGTGTAACCCTGCAATTATATAATTATATTTAAAAATAGATGTTTTCATCCTGCAAATGCCAAAATTGTCCATGAGACAGAAATTCTGTATTTGCTAATCCCAGTTTTAGTCTCACTTACAACAACAAACTGCTCTTTACATACTTCATTTTCTTGCTCAACTACGCTATTAATTCATGACCTCCTGGGGGAAGAAAAAAAAAAGGATGGGGGGATGGGTTTTAGATCTGGTAATCCAGTCTCCTTTCAAATTAAAGTGTTTTATAAGTTTCAACAAAAATGCATATGGCACTTGATTAAGCACTTAGTGAATAAAAATAAGCAACAAGTAAAAGCAGCAATAGTAGATTATGTTCTGAATTTCAAGAGTAATACTCCAGAAATCAAGGGAAATATGTAATTACACTGTGCTACCACAGCAGGTCTATTTCTTTTCAGCTACACTGACTAAACTTGCTGTTAACTGTCCACTGGCTGAATAGCTTCAGGGGTTGTCAGATATTGGTAAAGGAAAACACAGTGTCAAAGCAAAAGTGATTTAACTCAGAACTTCTACTCAGAAACAACGAAAAACATCAGTGTTTTATGAACATCATTCTCATACTAAATCCAAAACAAAGAACTGTACCAGCTACTTGGAATAAAATTAACTATCCCAGATGAAACCAGTTTAGGCTGCCTTCTAAATAATTATTATTTCAAAAAGAAGCAATGATGCAAATAACGATTACAAGCATCCATGGGTTATTTGGGATATTTGTCATGTGGCTTAGTCTTTCCATGAAAACTGAATTGTCATGCTAGTAATTATTTTTTCCTGATTTTTTTTTCCAGTTATAACTCCTGTTAAGGTTGGCATTGATCAGTACTGTTTATAAAATTGCAAAGTAAAATCAGCTTTTAAAACTAGTTCCTTTAGTGGGACAAAATTGCATAGTATTCTTTTATTTTTACAAAGAGCCTGCCCTTGTAAATATAAATCTGATTTAGCATATTATTTGTAGAAATTACTTTTTAAAGAAGGTATTGAAGATGAATGAAACTAAAAAAAGGAATAACATTTAACATAAAAGGCAATGTTTCTGTCTAAAAATGAAAATGATAAGGTGAGGCAGAGTGAGAAGAGTGCATTGTTTAGCTCAAATGGCATGGAAAAGTTGATATACTCTCTTCGGGGACACATTAAAAAAAAAACCTGACATGTTTTTAGGTACTCAGATTTTCTGGAAATCTGAATTATTTTCCCAGCTATTCACGCTAGTGACAATAAATAGTTCTTTATAAAGATTTTTTTGTTCCTTCATTCCTAAGGAATAATTCTGCAAAGCCTTTATGCAAGACGAATCAGAACTCCAGGTCCAAACACTATAGCTCCACATGGAAATGTAAAACTTTTCCTAAAAATACTTAAAAAAAATTATTTTGGTAAAGGTCTGTCCATATTACTAATAAAACTATGTCTATTCAGAGGTATTTTTTGACAGTATGATAACTTTAATTTTCTAGCAGGAAAAAGAGATATTTCTGCTATGTTTTATACTGAGATTATAGATACAGTTTCACAAAGCTCTCTTCTCTCATTGCTTGTGGACAGCAGTTTTCATGAAAATAGATTAACTGCACTTATAAAAAGATTATAATTGCACTTTGTGAGTAAAACTGAAAATTTCTGAAGTTACATTACACAGGTATTCTATGACAGTGAATCTCCTCATCTCAAAAGTGTCAGCTCACCTACTGTATCCATAAGATCATCAGATTTCTTGTATCCTCTCACTGCCATGTGCATGTTCAGTGCTTACCTACTGATCAAAAAGCACCATGTAAATGCAGCACAGCAGGTGCTAATAAGCAGTTAAATTAAAACATTGTTCAAATAAAGGGACCTAAGGCTATGCAAGAATAATTTTCAAATAACAAAGCCTGCTTGTGTCATTTGGCCTAATTTTAAACATGGTAAAACTCTGGTTCAGTAGACTTACACCACATGATTGCATGGATTTTAGAGGTACTAAAGATTGCTTGAGACAAATCACATGCCTTAAAAATTCACAAAGTTTCCAATTCTTTGTGAATCAGAAACAAACTTCTCTCACATCTATAGTCTGTCTATAATGCTACCCTCTCCATAACAATCAATATTAAAGAGAAATGTACAAGAAACTCTATTTAGGATAAAAACAAAACAAAACAGGGTCTTCTGTCCCTGTTAAAAGACCATTTAACTTTCTATATTTAAATACCAGGCTAAACCTGAAGCACTAGTGTCTTGGGGTGATTTTATGAACTGTATTCCCCTATCATCTGCTTTACGCCCAGAAATAGATCCTGTAACTTCAAGCTGGGTCCAGGAACTGAGAGAGCTCTGAACAGCTTGTTTTGAAACTCTATGGCTCTTCCAGGTTTCTTGGCCTTGGCGCACAGGGAGAGTTACATTCCAGCTGTTAGCTAGCCTTCTTGCTGTTAGCCAAAGAGAAGGTTTTCCTGGGACTGCAAGAGTAAATCCTTGACCTATTCTGCTGTTTTCTTCTTGGAATTGTTCGGCTTAGCTTTGGGTCCAAGAACCAGACTGTTGGTTGAGAGCCGCACGCTGTGGATAGTGGGGGAGGCTGTGGGAACACCGCATCCCGACTCCAGAGCCGAGCAAGCTAAGGAACTATAAATCCACCAGCTGCCTTCACAGGTTCAATACCTAAGAGTTGCTTTTTCCCTTTTTTCCTGCGGGCACTTTGTTTGTTTTGTTAAATAAACAGGTGTTGGAGGTTGAGGGGTGTGGAATTTTTTCCCCTTTCCTGTCGCTAGGTTACTAATGACTGGATACTTAAGGACTATTAACTTCTTTTGTAAGAGACAAAGAGCTAGCTGGGAGTGGGGAGGGAAGAGCAGAGGTGGTCATCAGAGAGGACACTCTGACCAGGGGCTACCAAGGAGGNACAGCGCCCCCTGCAGCTGCGCGGGAGTCATCGCACCCGCCCTGCCCGGCCGGGAGCCCGACAGCGCCCCTGCCGGCTGGGACCGGAACTGCACCGAACGGGAAAAGCGCTTGGCAGCTCAGACACTTCTGTCACCGCATCTTCTGGTTTTTGTTTGTTTGTTATTGCTACTGTTGTTATTGGTTGTTTGCCTTGCCATAGATATTAGTAAAGAACTGTTATTCCTTTCCCCATATCTTTGCCTGAAAGCCCTTGATTTCAAAGTTATAATAATTCGGAGGGAAGGGGGTTCACATTTGTGGGTTTTAAGGGAGGTTTACACCTTCCTTAGTAGACACCTGTCTTCAAACTGAGACAACAGATTTTCTTCACTTTCATCCGAGAAATTCCTTTCATGGTGGAGAGAGGGAATGCTGAAACCCTTTTCCTTTGGGGAAGGCATTCATTTCAGGGTGCTTCCTCCTAAAGTTGTCTAACCCTAAACAACTAGGATTATATCTTCTGTTAAATTTGTTATCATAATCACAGAAACATAGAGATGTTCTTTGGAAAAAGTTTCACAATTTAGCTAAACATTAATAAAAAGTTGAGTAATAGTATTGAATAGCTCTTTGCAGTTTTTGTAGCAATAGAAGTTGAAAATAAAACCTTTGATGCCAGGAAAAAACCTGTATTTTCTGTTCATAGTGGCTTCAAAATGGTTGAAGATCTTATCTGCAACAGAGTGGTGGATGGAGATGCTAAAAAGTGCTACTTTATATCCTTAAATTATCAGCTTTATTTTTTGCATCATCAGAGTTAATAATAGAACATCCCTACTTGGATGGCACTTACAAAGATCACAAGAATCACAACATGTGCCTGAGAGTGTTGAAGTTTCTATTTAAGTATAAGAAAAAAACCCACGTTTTATAACTTATTGAAATAGCCCCATTTCAATCTGAACTATTCACTGTGGATTTTGTATTGTTCCATAATGATACAAAACATTAACTTTCATCTAAAAACAATTATCAGGCATCTTTTCTTTGGTGACAGACAAGATCATTCACCGGTCAAGGGACTCTCTTCACCTTGCATGATTGCCATATTTCTTTTGATTGCTGTTAAAAGCTTTCTACATCCCAGCAGGAGTCACTATAAACCAGGGCCACACTTCCTGTCTTTGGCCAGTCATTTTATAACCAGTGTTTGAAAATATTCTTTGAAAATTACTTTGAATAAAACTTCAAAGTATCTACCCTGTGCCTAGAGATAGACAGAAAGCATAAATGAAAGTAATACATTCCTGTAATGACACTTTTCTGTAGTGATAAAATGATGTACAATGAAAATGTTCCTGAATTTCTCAGCACTTATTATTTCATTGAAATATTCATAGGAAGAATGAAAATAATCCTTAGGCCCACAATATGTTATTTTATGACATCGCATTTTTTTTGCAGGAATGTCTTTAATTGTAATATTTCTTTGTAGTAGTATGCTTTCTTCAGGAAAAAAAAATATTTTTAACAATTACTAGGCTGTAAAAAAGTCATAACAATAATATCACAATCTCAGAATTATAATATTCCTATGCAAAGGATTCCCATCCAAAGCTTTTGCATGAGTCAAGAATAATGGACTTCAAAAAACCCCAAACCTCAACATATTAAGGTAAGTGGCAGTTAAAATTCCTTGAGGAAATCCTTTGCCCCTTTTACTAAGAGTCAAAAAATAACAGAAGAATTGATGGTTACTGGAAAACATAGTACTAAAAGGGAAGCTATCCCAACATGCAGGAGAAGTAAGAAGCAGTAAGAGAATAGTAGGACAAGTAATATGACAAATAATCTAAACTATCATAAACATGAAAATTAGGAATAATGCTATAATTAAGCATAAATTTAAAGAGATGGCACAAACAAAGAATAAAATAAGCAAGGGAAACACAAGACCAGTTCTAACTGTCAAGGGATGTAAAGGAACAAGAAAGTATTTTATAAATTACTTAGAAAAAAACAACAGAAGAAAATTAAAATGTGCTGTTTAAATACAAAGAAAAAATAACAAGCAGTAGAACATACACTAGAAGCTGATGTTTTCTTTTTTGTTTGTTTGTTTTTCTAATCACTTTTCTGAGATAAGTCAATTTAAGTGAGATTTGGAACGTTTCAAAATTATTTGGCCTGATTTTATAAGGATGCTCCAGAGAAATCCAGTGGATCTTGGGGAACATTTTTAAGTATCTAAATACTCTGCAATCTATTCCCCTTTTCTTTCCACACAATTCATAGCTATCTTGAAGCATGAATCAGAGGACAAGTCTAAAAAAAAATACATAATATTTTACCTTATCTTCTACTGGATCAGAAAAGACAGAGATATGCAAAGAAACACTTATTAGTCTATTTTCAGAAAATGAAACAATGATGACTGAAGTTATTAAGCATTTTATTAACACCTAGAAAATACAATTGTGGCATAGATTTGTCAAGGCCAAAAATGCCAAACCAGTGGTTTTCTTCCTTATCTAAACATAGGGCCAAGTGAAAATGATACATTTTTGCAAAGATTTTTATGTTTTCCACACACAAATACCTCATAAATTAAGGAAACTCTCTAAATAAACAAACAAATAGGAAATAAATGAAAAATTCTCAAAGCAATGGGGACAAGCTTATACATCATTACACTCTTAAGGCACTGCCGGTTGTTTCCAATTGAGATCTTCTCTGGAGTCTCTTCTACTCAGTTGCCTTTGAATAATGAAGCAGTTTTATGAGAAAATGGAAAATGCAGTCACAAAAATTATAGACAATAACTGTCTGGGCAGGGCTGTGAATATTTTAAAAGAGGATGCACATTCAGAATGGTCATGACAAACAGGGAAGAATCTTTACAGGAAGTAATATGAAAATGCAGGTGGATACCATATGATTGTATTTCAGAAGAGAAAGTAAATTGCACAAATAAGAAATAATTGCCTATGAAGAAACATGGAGATTTTTTTAGAAAAGTATCTGGGAGGACTTGGGGTCTAAGAGCTACAAAAATGACACAGTAATTGTTTTACGTACTGCCAAGAATATCATGTGTAAGAGGTACAAGGAAATTATTTCCTCTCAATAAATTTCTAATAAAGTCTCAGATGCTGTTCAGCATGCTAGTTTAAATGTCAAAAAAGAGACTCATCTTATTGATAAACACTGAAGAAGTGTGGTTTGTTTCATTTAGAAAACAGGAAGGTAAAAAAAGAATGTAGATAAGAAAGAACAGTATTCTAATATTTAATTTTTTTCCCCCAAAGGACTAGGATCAATTATATACTGAAAAAACATTTTCAGGAAGAAATATTTAAATTAGATTTTAAACAAAATATCTAATCTTTAAGTTGAGAGGAACTTAAATATTTTAAATACCCTTTGCTGGAGGTATCCAGCACAATAAAAAAATGTGGTTTCTGAAGTAATTCTCAACTGCTTTTAAATGCATTTTTCCTAATCTTATGGCTTTATACATCAACAAGATCTGCTATTCATGATTGTGCTTTTCAGGATGTGAAGCCTAAAAACTGGTTTGCTGTAGACGTGCTTAGGAGGGCCACTAGCACAATTTATTGCTTATCTTGTTAAAGCTTACTGATGATTTACAGTGTGTTAAATTTGTTAATGCCTTTTTCCAAACTCCATGAAATCAAGCTACTTTCAAGACTGAAAAATCAAAACCATAGTACTTTTAACCCAAAATTTATATATTTTTTGCATCCCTGAGTAATGATTTTTTTAAAAAGCACAGAATAGATTAAACATTATTTAGGCGATTGTGAAATTGATAACTGTTGAAAAGGGTGATCTATATTTTCAATAACACCTACAGTAATTGGTTTACAACAGTTGACCATTTCAAGAAATCCACAATTTAGTCTGCCTGAAGAACACTGTAACTGTCAGGCCTGCTCAGAAAATCATTTGGAAAAGAGCATATATTTAAATCCCTTTGATTTTAGAACATTTTCTCATAATGTTCCTGGAAATATCCAGAAATGTCAATAATGGGTATTTTTTAAGTATTAAAGAATTCATTAGCAGGCAAAAATTCTGTATCAAAGATTAAAAAAACCATCCAACTTTAAAAGGTATTGTGGGTTTTTTTGTTCAAGGATATCTATTTTTAAATTTTTTTGCTTTTTCATTCAAAATTACAATAGATTGCAAGTAAAACCCAGAAGTTCACATTGCTGTTTGTTCTTCCACCAGTTATCCTTCACTCTCTTGCTCTGAAATGTAAAAGCCTGTAAGGGTTATTTCAAAGCTGATAGGAAGAAAACCATCCTTTTTGGGCAGGTCTCCAGTATTCCATAGGTTGTCCTCATTCCCAACAAGTCAACACACTTCTCCATGCAATTTTTCTCCCCTTTTTATTCAAGTTTACTTGGTTGACTCTCAAACATGACTTGTGAGCGAGGAATGTTCCAGAGACAGCTATGGAGTAGAGACAAACTACCTGACCTGTGGTTCTATGGGAATGTCTGGGCATGCTCTCACTGTCACTGTAAACTCAGACATTCCACTAGGAAAGCCAGAGTCCCTTGTCTGATGAGTATTTTCTATTTACCTTTATCTTTAATCATTAATGTGATCAGTAATTCTCATCATCATCATTAATAACAGTGAGATTTTTCCTTTTTAGAAGACAACTGCTGCCCCTAAATGCATCACTTGGGAATTTGTAAGTCTGTCCAATTTATTCCAGTTTGGTTCTCTTAGCCTCAGAAGAACTGATATTTCTTACAATGACATGAAAACCTCAAAAGAATACCTACAGTAAGAATAATTTATTTATATTTATATATATATTAAGGGAAAAGAAATTCTCCACACAATTTCCTCACTGAAAGCATGAATTTTTTTAAATACCATTCTCAGATGACAATTTTCTTTTTATGACATGTCATTTTGTTTTAAATCAATCATGTCATGTCATCTAATTCTGATGCAACAAGATAAAAGACAAAATTGAAATATGGTTAAATCTGACAAGTCAAACAAGAAAAACCAAAGAAGCAAATTGTTTGCACTTTTTAAGACCTTATTTAGTCATAATTAACTCTTTCAATAAATGTAGCAGACTGAGAACAAGTTTATATTTTTTTTTATTTTACCTATATTAGGACTAAAAAACTACAAACCTGTGCTAAAATAGTCGGTTGAAAGTAGTGATGACGATGCCACAAAATAATATTGTTTGATTCACTCATTTGAATGATTCATATATTCAAACAGCATATTTTAAGCTGCCATGGTTGCTGGTTTGTCAAGCATGGTGAAGATGGGTTATATTCCTACTTGAATCTTTGTATTCTGTGTATATATCATATTCTCAGTCAAATCCAAGTCTTCCCAGTGTGTGCAGCTCTATATGTAACCAAAAGAAATTATCAACTCATCCAAAAGAGTTGTTAATGGAGCAAAGAAAAGAATAGTTCCACAAAACAAAAGAAAAAAAATGCCAGCATCTATATCTTCTAAGGTCTGAGACTTTATTAATTTCTTATTATTTGCCTTTAGACATAACCTTATCCTTCTCTTACCAACATTATCATTCTCCAATATATGATCTTTTGTCGCTGCCCACTTGACCGCCCGGTGGTCAGGGTGCGATGAGAACATGCATGCCTCGGCAGAGACCACTCTTTGTGTCCCTTGTAATCCAGTGGCAGGCTCTTGCTAACAAGCCAAGAGCTGTTTGCAGAGACCCCAGCTGGGGCTGGCAGCAGGTGATAACAATGTAGTGACACCAAGGAGAAAAAGAAGTCTGGAAGGGCTCGTTACCACAGAAACCAAACCTTTATTCCCC
>VZTX01008251.1:59912-171129 GCA_013400915.1 Pardalotus punctatus
GAAACAAGGGGAGGGGTACATTTAAATGAACCAATGGGGGTACAAAGAATGAAGAACTTTCCAGCAACTGATTACTGGGAAGGGAAAGGGGTGTAACCAAAGCTTTGAAGGACAACTTAAGAGGCGGGAAATGTGGGGAATTCCCCAGACTTGCCTTCTCCCCCTCCTCAGGCTCATCGCTCCGAGGGGGAAAATCCACCCAACTGATCCCATTGCTCTCCATAGAGAGAGTAGATTGGGTCACTGCCACAATCTTTATTGATTTCAAAGGACATTAGGCTGGTCTAAGGCAAGAAGTAATTATTCTTATATAAACTGCAGTTTGGTCACTGCAGTGAGATTGCCTATCTGCTTATCTGAAGACGATTTAAAAGAAATGGGCAATTGAACATGAGGGAAAAAATAACAAAATTCACTTACCATTAATGACTGTCCTGTAACCTACCATGTTTTTTCCGGTTTCTTGCCAAATTCTACTACAATCCAATCCCAATGTTCAAAGTAACTGTGAAAACTCCATTCCTCAACTAACAAAAGATTTTGATAAGAATATGTCAAAATGTAGTAATAATTACAGTGCAGAGAAAATATGTATTATTTTCTAATATTCTACTATTTCCTTCTTGAATATGTAATATTATGAAAGTACTAAACCCGAGAGACTTAAGCAGGCATTACTAATTGCAAGTTAGCATGTAATTTTATGTTTAAAAATCTTATTAATTCTTTCCTGATTTCTGTGCTAGATTCATTCCAGAGATGGAAGTACCTATGCAATTGAATTTTGCTTTTAGGATGACTCAATCAGGAAGCTTTAATTATATTAATTGACTATAGCTCATCTTTGTCATAATTCAACTTCACAATGAGATCTTGAATGCCAGGTTTTAGGCATCAGTGCTGTGCCTTGCAATGTTTCAGGTTCAATTTTGACATACCCAGAACAAAAAAGGGCTAAAATGCTAGATAAAATATTACTTGCAAGGAAAGTAAACACACACTTAATAGATAAACTTTTCCTTCCTGGATACTTAGGTAACTTTAAGTTGTATTTTCCTTAAAGAAAATACGGCAGTCTATCACAGGGTCAGGTAGGCTGTAAGGGACCTCCAGAGATCATCTAGTTCAGCTTCCCACTCACTGACTAGTTGAACTTTGACTGTGTTCACCAGGCCTCCCCACCTTCCTTCAGGACATATCCATCGGCTCCATTGTGGTCCCCTATGGACTGCAGGGAACAATCTGTGTCACCACAATTTTCTCCATGGGTAGCAGGTGCCTGGAGCACCCTCCTCCATCTGCTCCTTCACCTGCCTTGGTGCCTGCAGGGTAGTTTCTCTCACATATTCTCACTTATTCTCTCTCCATCTTTCTTAATTACCTTATCAGAGAGGTGTCACCAGTTTTGCTTGTCTCAGATTTGGCCAGTAATGGGTCTGTCTTGGAGTCAGTTGGAACAAGGTCTGTCCAACACTGGGAGAGATCCTGGTGTCTTCTCACATAAGCCACCCTAGTTCCCCCACTACCAAAACTTTGCCTTATAAACTCAACACATTCCACCCTCACCTCTGTGGATCCCTTATTTAAGCATTATGATTAAAATGCACATTCATCTCACAGTCTACTATCTTCACAAACTTCACTTAAATCAACAAAAAGCTCCCCCCACCAAAATCAAAATAGCAGCATCACAACACTGTCAAAGGTTAACAATTTACACGTACTCTACCCCTCATCCCTTTAGTACAATTATAACAAAAAAATCCCCACAAAATTCCTTCTCTTTTGCGATGTTCACTCCAAGCTTTGCTTATCACCCCTTCCAGCTACTATTCTTATCTCAAATTCTTTATGCCCCACATTTAGTGTTACAAAGGATTGTGATGCGTTGACCCTGACGGGCTACAGAGACAGCCTTGATGCCGTGCAAGGGCTACTCAGCAGTAGCCAAAGCACTGGCGTGTTACCAACATTGCTCTAGCTAGAAGTACAAAGCCCAGCAGGATGAGGGCTGCTGTGGGGAAATGTAACTCCATCCCAGCCAGACACAGTCCAGCTTGTGTCCATTGCTTCTTGTCTTCTACTGTCACTTCTGAGAAAAGCTTGGCCCCACCCTCTACACCACCCTGTTAGGTATTTCAATACCAATAAGATCTCCCCTACTCTTTCTCTCCTGATGCACAGAGGTTTAATAAAAGCCTGGGTCATCTTCAGTCATTTCTTCTTGTCTTACCCACTGATTCTGCACATACAGGTTCTGGTCATGTTGAATAACTTCACTTCTTTTGTGGTGGCATCACTGAAAATAAAGGCAAAATTTAGAGCATAGCAACTTCATTCTAGAGCACTAGGAGTGCTTCACATTGTGTGTACTCAATTTAAGGAAACGTGATGCTGTTCATGCTGTTGGTAATGTTTGTACACAAGTGCTCTCATACATCTGGGCAGTAAAGTCTAATCAATTGTACAAGTTGAGATAACTAAAAAATCCAAGGGAGAGGATCCAAGTATCTCCCTCAGGTTTAGCTTTGTTACAAAGAACCTTTGGCCAAAGCCAGATTTTTTATTTAGTCAAAGAAAACTCCATTGTTGTCATTGCAGAGACTTGGCTCAGTTAAATAAAGAATATTAGCAAGTACTTTTTGTCATGATTTATTGTAAGAAATTAGCCTTATGAAAATCTACTTTTTTGTCACTCTGGAAGCAGGGAGCAAATCTGCAATGATGCCAGGTGGCAGGGAGCAGGGCAGGGACAGCAGAGGAAAGAGGCAAACATCAAGGACAACAGACTGCCAGAGTTGCCTGTGCAGAGGAGGCAGATATTGGCCATCCCAGAACAGCAGCCAACACAACTGGTACAGCTACTGCCACAAATTAACACCTCTCTCCCGTCCAGTCCCACCTTGATCTTTCCTTTCCCTACAAGGATCGCTCCTTGAGACCCTAAAAGAGGTCTCAATCCTCATCCCTTCCCAACAGTTCATAGACACCATGCTTGTGGCAGGGAAAGATGACATGAGAAAAGGAGATATCTCGTACCCTTAGGTAAAAGAAATACTAAATACCTAACTACATATATTCTTTAGCACTATTGCACTACCTCTGGATTAAAAATAAAACATCTATTTTGCTGACTTTTTTGGTATTGAGTAAGAAAGTGATGCACAGAAAGAGTAATCTCCCTGCTACTAAAAAGATTTCCTTTGCAAATCTCTTTTCTCTAGATTTCTGATTGTTAGTTGACATTTTTATACTGCTTTTAGGTTTCAAAGTGTGCAGTGCTGAAAGACCATTTTAGCACTGACAGGTAAAACAAAAGATGATTGATGTACTGTCCTCCCAAACAATAAAAGACAGCTTTCTTTCCTGAGGTGCTACACTTGTAAAACAAAGGTGGTTGTATTTCCCTCAGCTTGTTTGCTTCCAAGGAGAGCTAGATTTCTAAGTAACCAACAACCATCCCTCTTACCTTGCCCCTTCACTTAGGGAGGCAGCTTCTTTGCTAATACATCTGTCATAAATGTACACTCAACAAGTTAATCTAATCCACTAACAGGAAATTAAGAAGGAGAAGAGGCCCTGAAACTCCTGCCACCATGCATTTATTTCATCTGTTTACTCACAGTAGTAGCCAAACAGAAAGGGCTGTGAAGCTCTGCCACGCATAATATTTCCCTTTTCTAAGTGAGATGGAAACATAACATATAATTTTAAATAATGGGAGATTTTAATGGCATGAAGTCATGGATGAGTTAATTTGTTTATAAAAACAAGCTTATTTCCCCTCCAGTTCTAAAATATCAATCTGTTCCTTTCTTTTTCATATTGAAAAGCTCCCAGCCTGATTGCACGCATCATTATGAGTTTCAATACCTCCTGTGTAAAGGTTTAGCCTTACAGCATGTGTATCTATAAATTAACATAAATTGCCATGTGGAAAGTCACTAAAGCAGCTGTTCTGCTTAGTTAAGATTGATAATTGGACTCTGAGCTATTCAGAATTTCATGAGTGAAGTATATTGAGCTAATCCCAAACATTATACAAAGACCAAAAATCAAAATGTGAATTTTTCATGTTAACTACTTACCACATATTTTGAATTAAATTGTGTCACCTTGTTTAAAAATACTTATTACTGTGCTGAAAGAAGTGCGAAGTCTCATTAGACTTCTCAGAAACCACATTTTTCAACAAAAAATGTGTATGCTGATTTAAAATTAATTTCTAGTCTTGAAAACAGGCCCTGTTACCTTCCCCAACTATTCTTTCCCATTCATAAAAGGCTCAACTCTTCTGTCTATATAGAAAAAAAGACAATACTAAGTGTCATCTGGGAAATCCCATCTACAGAAAATCCTAACAAGTAAACTTGTCTATAAGAAAGCACCTATGTTTTGACGGAGAAAAAAATAATCATGGAAAACTGATATCCTGGTTCCTAGCAACACCTTGGTATATTCTACAAAGTATTCTGGTTTTCCCTCACAGTTTTAACTCACCTTTCTTTCCAGAAAATACATAATTTTTATTCATTCATATGACCATCTTGTGGACTTATCTTGAACTTGGGATCAACCAAGATCACACAGAGACAAGGTGGGGAATGTTTTTGCAAGATCACATATTTTGGAGTCTCTTGACACTGATGGAAAGAGCTTAGTTAACAAAGTGATTATTCAGGAAAAAATCTCCAGGGTATTTACAAAAATTGCTGCTATCTCTAACCTATCACTATTTCATAAGGTATTCCACATATAAAGTGATTTTCAAGCTCCACTCTTTTCTGCTCGGGAAAAAATGCAGGATCTGCTTTTTGCTCCTTTCCTTGTATACAAGAAGCAGTGAATGTAAGAAGTGTGTGTTCACCTCTGAGAGTTCATGTGATTCAAGGAACTGGAGAACAGAAAAATTAATTAAGGGCCCTCAGAAAACTGAACTCCCAAAACCAGTATGAGAAATGAGCGAACCATCAATTGTTGAAGCCAAAGACAAACAAATGTTGTAATGGATGAGGACAATTAATGCATTCTTTTTTCAAGGATCAGAGTAATCTGAAGTTGCAGTTTCAGTCAAGAAAACCAAATGTTCTGCAAGTGAAGAAACGAAAAAATGTATTATGAGAAAAGAATGTATTGACAACATTGTAGTTGCACAACAGGAGGTTTCAGGAGGCAGTACACCCAAAAGTGGAGACAAAGCCAAATTATTTTTTTCTTATGCATTAATCTGATACATTTTAACTCTTTGTTATGCACTTGGAGCTTCAGATGTTGGGATTATCACTGCTGAATGTTCACAGTGCTTTCCTTATAGATCAGCTTTCTAAATGTTAGTTCCAGGCAGCTTGTTGACATTCTGCTCACTCTCTCCAGAAGAGAAAAAAACACCAGTCAGAGGAAACAGGTGTGAGGAGAAAACTAAATAATATTACAGGAGCTGGTGGGATCTATTTCTGCATTTTTTTCTTAAAATTATTTTTGTACCAGTGTGCCTACAAAGAAACCAACAAAAAGATGGAGTAAGAGATAAAGCATTCTCTGATTTTTTGCCCTTTTCTGCAGTCAGACAGGACAGAAGAGGTGAAAATTACAGTCACCAACAAGGCTTTAAGGAAAGAAAGCAGAATATGTGTTTTGGTTTGGGGTTCTTTCTTCTTGGCTGTTTTTTTCATTTTCTCACTATATGTCAGTTTGAGTAACACTGACATGAGGTCTAGGACATTATGATTTAATACTTAGAGATGCTCTGTAACTTTAAGATGGCTCTACTTTTACAACCAGAATAAAAGATTTTACTGTCCTCTACATTACTTACAGTGGAAAACCAAGAAAAGATAAATACGTAAGCAGAACTCCCAGTCAATCAAGCCTTTTTTTCATTCATCTAACATTTGACTTGGAAGTCAGAAAGAGAGAGCTAACAAGGTCTTGTACACAAGCATCATTTTGGGTTTCCACCAGTGTCAGAATCCTTTTCAGAGCGCAACTGCACCTGTGAGTGAGCTACTTAGTTCAAAATGTGTTATTGGGATTTAGTTGTACCTAATCTACGTTCCTTCTCATAGTGTATTTCAAAAGGGTGAGTCTGCCTTGGAAACAGGGTCAACTACTGTGAGAACAGAATAAAAGGGGATGCTGTATCTTAGTCATTCAACATTCAAAATAAAGATTTGCTTTAGAATGTGAGCCTTTTAGATTTTCACTCCAAAATGTGACCCTGTCTGTCCTGCCAATCTGCCAGATGCAGAGGTGAAATAGATGGTGAAACATTTTTTAAATGACAGTTTTAAAGATCCTCAAGGCTGTCAAGAAAACCTCAGTTTTCCACGTGAAGGCAAACTATGCACAATAGCAGTGTTACCAAGCACAAAGTTCAACCATTAAAACAGGAAGAATAGCAGCAGGTTTGGGTTCAGAAACTGTTCATTAATTTTTCCCAAAACCTTCTTCATTATGAGAAAAGGAACAACAAAGGAACAACAGGACTCATGAAGGGGAAATAGACACAAACAGAAACCACATTATGTAAGAAATGTGTACCAAAGCAATTCTTACCAGAGGAAATAACTTCATCACATAATTCAGCTCAATACAGATGATAATTTATCAGTATTGACATATACTGTGAAAAGAGCAATGTCAATATATGTCACATACATTGACATATATTGTGAAAAGAGCAAGAAAAATCAAACTTAGTGCTTTAGGACACAGAATGACATATTTTCCCCTTTCAACTTTGATTCTTTTCTGTCAAGTTTCAACCACTGCAAAAAAGCTTTGAAAATATCAGTCATTTAGAAAAAGTAATTTATCATGAGTGCATTGTTCCACTCTGCTTGATGCAAAACAGTGACTTTCCCCTCTGAAACACATATTTTTCTGGGAATTTACAAGAAAATAAGTTTGGTCATGGAAAGGGCAATTTTTTTATAATAATATATTATTTGCTGAAGAAGCAGTTTTAAAACTGCATTCTGTGAGTTTTTTAAGTAGAAAAATAATCTCACAAATATTGAAGAGCTGCAGTGGTTTGTTCCAAGAGGAGAGCAAAAGAACTTCTCTCCCCCTATCTAATAAAGTGAAGTCTGATGAGAAAGCACAATTCTCCATAAATGTACAAGGGAGGAAAACAGAAATCCCACCCAAAGTGTGTGGGCACTGGAAGCAAGTAGTTTAAACCTCAGCAGAAGTTCAGGAGGAAAACAATCACTTTAACCTCATGTTACTATAACACTTAAAGTATGGCGAGCCTTCCAAAGGGCAAATACATGTACTTCCTTTTCAGTGAAACTCAGTGGATTTCATGCCTGTGATGCTTCTGGAAGGGAAAGACCAAATGGTGTGAGCCAAGAAAATCCTTGCAACCCATTTGGCAATATCTAGCTTTGTTGCCCTAAGAAATTTCATTTTGAGAATGTAGTGCAATGTATTTTGACCCCAAAGTTCTGTTCTCCCCAAAAAGTGTTTTCTCTATGTACCTACAGAGAATGAGTTTCCTCTGTGTCTTCTGAGTTGTGCAATTTTTCCTTTAAAAAAAATAGAGTATTGAGAGAGCTTGGGGGGAAAGTATAGGGGTAAGAGATACATAGATTCTTTGAACAATTCTTTAACTCCCAATAATGAAACTCATCTGAAATGAGGTGAAAGACAAATTTCCCACTTGTATTCCCAAGGAATTCTGAATGCTTCTTTAAATCTCCATTACTTTTCCTAAAAAATACAGTAAACATAATTAAATAAACCAAAGGAATTCCTTCCCCTTCTTACATATCTTGGTGACCAAAAACTAATGTTCTTTTCCCACACATATTTTAAAAACTCCAAAAGGGTCTTTGTCACTAGTTTGATTTACAGACAGAAAAAATATAAACTACTTCTGCATGCTGTACTACTGAATTAAAATTTCTGGCAAAAAGATACAAATTTCTGGGCAGACAGCCTTGGTCAAGCTACAAATGAGTTTTCAGGGGTTTCCTAAATATATTTTCTGAACTCAAATTTCTGTCTTTCTTTTAAATATCAATAGTAACAAAAGTATTTTTTTCTTTCATGCAACTCTTAAAAAGCTGAAGGGGCTAATGATGATAAAGATTTTCCCATATTATTTTAGAATATACACTAAGATCAAGTTCCCATGCATCCCCAACCTCCTCGCCAGTGTGGCAGTTCGAAAAGCAGGAAAGGCCTTGGATCTGTGCAATCACTGCTCAGCAATAACAAAAACATCTCTGTATTACCAACCTTGTGTTCAGCACAAACCCAAAAGGCAGCTCCACACCAGCCACTGGAAAGAAAATTAACCCTGTCCCAACCAAAACCACCACAATCAACATGCACATTGTTAAAAAACCTGCTACTGCAACAAAACAACACTTTCTGAATTGCAGATCACTGCTCCCTTTGCAGGTAATATTCAGTAGTCTTTCAGTCAGATATGATTCATGATCAATTTTAATCCAGAAATAGGAAATTCACAGGGGAATGTTTTAACTGTGGATACTGAATTTTTCCTCCCCTTAATTCCTCCATTATCAGAAAAAAAAAGACTTATACTTTTTATGCTTCCAACTAAACAAATTTTCTTTGTATTTCAACACACTGAGATAGTATCCATGACTTTGCTCTAAGCATGACTTGATTTATAGATTTTTCATATATATATATATATATATAAGATACATGTAAATGCATGCATGTTGTACATATATATTCACAGGGAGAGCTATAAAAAAGCAGCAGAACTCCTTTACTCCTTTTAAGTACCTCAATTCTGCATCTGCATTTGGCAAAGTAGATATAAGTTACAGTCAGTACAAACCACTTTTATTTCATGAGGCATGTCATATCCTCAATTCAACTATTCTTTCATGGGTTTGTTTCATTGTGC
This sequence comes from Pardalotus punctatus, assembly GCA_013400915.1. Lineage (NCBI taxonomy): Eukaryota > Metazoa > Chordata > Aves > Passeriformes > Pardalotidae > Pardalotus > Pardalotus punctatus. Next base: position 68,803 of record VZTX01008251.1, read on the forward strand.
CTGGGGTACATAATACAGGCCATTCCAGTTTCACATTAAGTAGGCAATATATGACAAGCTCAACCAAATTATTAGCTCTCATAAAAGAAATCATGAATGACATCTGTCTTTATATACCCCATCATATTAGTAAAAATGCAAATTAAGGACACTAAACATCATAAATTTCCATTGTACAGAAATCATGATATATTCTCCCAAGGAAAGTAAATACTAGGAGTTGTTTACACTTAACTGCTTCAATATTTGCAGAAATATCTGTTGTGTAATTTTAGCATCATTCTGGACGCACTTCAGGGCTTAACAGAGCAGGCTGTTCTTCCTTCTGTGCAACTGCTAATATAATACGACCACTGTTACATTTTTTTATTGTTGTGCGCTGTTTTAAATTTCTTCAATAAGCTCTAAAAATGGGCATTTCATTGAATGCACCATACTATGAATTTTCACTTGACACAGAGTATAAATCCAGAAATCATACTAACTGGCTTTCCAAAAACATCAGCTGTGCAATACTGTCTAGATACTTGCTCTCATGATACGCACAGTTTCAGAGTTTCAAAAATGCAGCAAAGTGGTAAAATAATTGCAGATGTAGAACACTACATATTCTATCAGACATCCTCTTCCATGTGAGGGGTGTGATAGAATAGACAGGGGTTAGAGCCTACAGAAACAGATAAAGGTGTGAAGAAATAAAGGCAGAACAGCTGAGCCAGCACAAATGTAATTAGAGAGTAATATTGTTTAGAAAGCTTTGTATCACAATCTTGTATCACTTGACTACCCCAACCTTGCTAGTGCCTTCACATCCACCAAAGAAGAGCCCGGACTGTTTTAATGGGAGGAGAAAGAAGAGTCTGGGTGAGACTGTGGCAATTATTTCCCCTGCAGAAAGCTATTGAGTGACCTGACAGTGCGGTTCACATTTTTGAGATCCCCATTTTATAATCACACTAATGAAAATGAGGGAGATCATAAACTACTCATAATGCCACAGCCCTAAAAATATGAGGATAGAACTTTGCATGCTTCTCTGGAGCACCTGCTTTTAATTCCACCCATGTAGTTGAACTTATAGAATACTTGAATTTCATAGAATTATAGAAGGGTTTGGATTGGAAGAGACCTTAGAGATCATTCTGTTTCAAACCCCCTGCCGTGTTCAGGGACACCTTCCGTTGGATCAGGTTGTTCGAACCCGATCTTGGACATTTCCCGTGATGGGGTATTCACAGCCTCTCTGGGCAACTTGTTCCAGTGCCTCACCATTCTCACAGGAAATTGTTTCCTAATATCTAATCTAAACCTGTCCTCTTTCAGTTTGAAGCCATTCCCCCTTGTCCTGTCACTCCAGGCCTTTGTAAATAGGAATTCTTTCCCCTCTCTCCATGTTTCTTGTGGGCTCCCTTCAGGTACTGGAAGACTGCAATTAGGTCACCCCAAAGCCTTCTCTATTTCAGGCTGAACAATCCCAATTCTCCCAGCCTTTCCTCTCAGCAGAGCTGCTCCATCCCCCTGATCACCTTGGTGCCACCTCTGGGCTGGCTCCAACAGGTCCCTGTCCTTGCTGTGCTGGGACCCCAGAGCTGCTGCAGCACTGCAGGTGGGGTCTCAGCAGAGCGGGGCAGAGGGGCAGAATCCCCTCCCTGCCCTGCTGCCCACGGGGCTTTGGGTGCAGCCCAGCACACGGGGGGCTCTGGGCTCCCAATGCACATTACCTGTTTTTGCACTGCAAAGCCTCACATCCACCTTTCCCCTTCATCCTGCATCTCCCCCTACCCCTGCCAAGCAGAGGATGTGATGGTTTCTTTTAATTCAATCCACTTNAAGAGCAACCCTATAAATCAAGCTCGATTCAAAATTGCTTAGTTAAACCACCTTCAAGGATAACCTCTCCACCGTTTTCTCTTTATCTTCCTGGACAAATTCGTGAATTAGCAACAATTTTGATGTAATCACACTTCAGAATCACATCAGACTTGTGTTATTTTTCCCATTTAAGGCACTACAAATTATTACTGATGTAAAATATCTGATGCATTATATGATTCAACAATCCACTTTACAAGTGTGAAAATAAGTAAGAAAACTTAGGGTAAAATTTAATTATTTAAATGTATTTTACTGTGAAATGTTACATAAATTATCCTGTATGATTCTCATGTATGAGAAGTTTGGAGTTTCACTCTTGTGGTGTGTCAACAGCTGGCTGGTAGGGAGATTCTGAAGAGTTCAAACTGATTTGAGGTGCCTCCATGCTAAGGCACATGTGAACCGTTTGTTTAAAAAGATATGATTTTCAGATCTTTGAATGTAAAGAAACAGAGTATCAATATATTTCAACTTCAGTCTCAAAATAATTCTGCTGGTTTGAAATGAGGTAAAGAAAAGAAGAAATAAACCTATCGTGAATTTAAAATACAACTTTTCACAGGAAGAAATGCAGTGGCACCAAAATTTTCCTAAGACTTTGAGGACAAAAAGAGAAAAAGAAAATATTAACATGTAAAAACCTATCCTATCTTTTTTCCCAAGACATGCTAGAGGAGAATCAAATACAACAAATAGATAAAATATAAATCCTAGTAAAGGAAATTAAATTTAGTGGGTTATTTATTTTAGCTGGAGTGGTTTGGGTATCCAAATACCATGTTAGACAAAATTCCATACTTTATAGCCATCCTGAAAAAAATAAAAAGTCAACTTTCCCCCCTGCCTTGTACTACACAGACTTAGTCCTTTCCACTGAACAGTGTATTATGAAATTAGAACAAACATTCATTTTCAAAGCAAAGAGCACAACCCCTGGGGAAAAGCCATGTGTATCCTGCCAGTATTTGAAAAATTAGTATTAAATTAACCACTTGTATCACAAATTAATATCTTGACCTTCTAGTGATGTGAGAAGCTCAAGCATAAAAGCAAAAGAGGAAGTCAATCTGTATTTGCTCTCCTCTGAACATTTGAAACAATTATTCTTAATGAAGTGGCTAAATCCCATCATACCATCCATACACAGACAGAATTTGTCAGACACTGTTGTTGGCTAGGCCTAAGGAAATACCTCACTAATCAACACCCTGCATTCAACATAATCTGAACTCATTTAAGGAAGAGTCTGCAATCTAATGTAATTCTTTAAGATGAATAATTTCCAAATATTCCTGAAATTTTAAACAAAAATATTCATGTACATATAATCTGGGAACTACTCTTTCCACATTATATGCTTGGGAATGCCAATCCAAATGACCTGGATGTTTGTGCACTATTTCTCATGACCACATCATCCCTGGCGGCTCCCACTACCTTGACACCTCTTGAACCCAATGTTTCCAAAGGCACCATGGACATATGACTGACCAAGGCCCTCAAAATTGCCCAGACAAGGACCATGCACCACAGAGCAGAGTGAGCAGACTGTCAGAATAGAGCTCACCTACTCTTATCACCACTTAAGGTCACAATTTATTCAGACATGACATAGAAAAGACTAAATCATTCACATCTTAATTCCATTGTAAGGGACTCCTTGATTTTGAGTAAGAGTGCCATTCATTTTTAACATATTAAGCTGGGAACACAAATAAATTCAAATATACTAAAGGACTGATACAACACCCTCTGCAAAGATTTGTCCAGCACTTTATATTATATGGATTTATATACATATCCCCCACGGTTCAGAAAAGTGATGTTTAGTTTTCTGATGCCAGAAGCTGGGACTTCCAGGAACAGAAATTGTATTAAAAATTATATTAATGAAATAAATATTAATGCCTCTATCTTCCATCACTCTGTGCAGAGGAAGAGTTGACTATTGCCTGCAGAGCCCATAGCACTGTCTTATTCCTGCCAGGTACATGACAGTTCTGCAAGGTTCCCTTCTGAGTTCACAGAACAAGAGATTTCTCTGGTAATCAGACCCAATCTCATGCTCTGGAAGGCAACCACGTCATGTAGCTCTATTTAGAAATGTACCAAGCTTAAAATCAATTACATTGTTGGCCTAAATGCTTTAATGGAAAGGCAGTTTCAACACATAACTTTGAATTATTTAGAAACTTCAAGACAATGAGTCACAAGGGACAATGAAAACATGAGAATCATCCTTGTGACAGAAGTCACAATAAAGATAGCTAACAGTACAAACTCAGGTTCCTTCTCTCAGGCACACACCTGTACTACCAGTACCCCTTGAATAAATGGTGTTCATCAGATAACAGAAACAAAAATATTTCAGAGAGCTGAATGGATAAGAATAGTCACATCTCAAGGAAGAGGCTAATTAGTTTTAAAAAACACCACACAAACTACAGTGTGCTAACAACTTTCCGAATAATTATTTTCTGGTTGACATGTCAGTGGAATATATGTCAAAAATGGCAGAATCATTCTGATTCAAGCAGAATTTCCTCAAAAATAATTTCCCCTGGGTAAGGATTTCAGGATCTGGTACCATTTAAACACCCTTGGTAAAACACCAAACTCTGTTTACATGTCCTCATAAGTGTATGCCATTAATAGTAGCAATTATTTATTAAAATATTGGTGAGAAGAGGAAGAAATCACAAGCAGGTCTGAAGGCAAGTCTCAACACTAATGAAGGCTCAGTGGAGTTACTGGTCCTGTCCCTTCCTCCCACCACAGCTGGCTCAAAGCACACTCTCCCACTGATGGAGAGCAGCAGTCACTGCACAGCTCTGTTGCAAATGTCAGATCAAATACTGATCCATTGAAGGGGGGGAAATCCCACTATTTCCTTCTTTGTTATCAAAAGCATTTGTCCCCAGGCTTGCTTCATACCACAGTTGTGTCAGCACAACAGAGGAGCCAAATGGGGCACAAGCAAGAAACAGAGGAAGGAAGCCCTTAAGCTGATGCTGCAGCCAGGTAACGCCACAGGCTCACTGTGTGGCCACTGTGATCATTATATAAATGATATGTAGTGTCCTAGTCTGTTGACCACTTATCCACTTCCTATCATGTTTCTTAAAGACATTCACAGTGTGCTATGGGCCTGACCTTTAGATAATATAAATCCACTGAAATCAGAATCCTGTGTTGCTTCACATCATGTCATCAATACTTTCACCAGCCTGAAGTAAAGCACCTCAGAATAGATGCACATCATCAAGAGCCCTAACATGCTGCAATAGGTCCATTATGTTTATTTCATCATGCCTAAATATATTTCAGACAGCTTCATTTTCTCCAGAGAATAGTTTTCTTCTGTGCTTGGAAGGTAAATTTAAATATATTAAAAGATTTGCCTTCAGCAAAGATGCTTTCAGAACAGGAATACTCATCACTCAAATAAATGATAATGTTTTTTTCCATCAACCTGTTCATTTATCCATGCCACTATTTTTATTGATGCATTTCTCCTTCTAAGCAAGGTTGAGTAGAAATCTACATTCTAATTAACATTTTTATATGACTGTGCTCTGATTAAAACTAAATGGCAACAGGGAAATTTCCATCGATCACTCAAAACTAAGGTGTAATTGCTCTACAGTGATTAGGAAAGGCTTTACATTTGGGTTTCTTTAACAGTGGTTACATCTACTGAATAAAAGAAGGTTTCATTCCAGAAAGGCTATTCCTTTTTAGATATTTTAATCTGATAAGAATTTAGAAACCTAGCATGGTATTGTGTGACATTCACTGCCTTGAATATATTATCTCTTTTGTTTTGTTCTGTTTTGTTTCATTGTATGAGAAATATTTGTTATTCCTCATCATGTCCCAGTAGAAGACTTCTACCACACGTCCTGACCCTTGATATATGAGGGAGTGGCTCCTATTAATCCAGATGGGCAAAGCAGTTGCAACAGCATTTGACCTTCTCAGCTGTATGCACTCAGTTAAAAGTGTAACTCGCCAGTAGGAATGATGGATATCCACAACAATGGCTCAGAGAAGTGCTAGTTACCAAGGCAATTAGCTATCATCCGAAGGAATTTAACTTTGAGGAGCAAAGGTAATCCATTTAGGCTGTCTTTCCTAGAACAAAGAAATGTCATCCATTCCAGATTTTATCTTCAGAGCAGGCTTGCTGCAATGCACAGTTTACATCATGGCTTATGCTGGCCAAATCCAGAGTAAATCCTGAGAGTTCTGATTTTGTGAGTTATGCTGACAATCTAGAGCAAGGATGCAAGAAATATGACTGTGCTTTGTAGTAACTATTAGACCATATTCCTTTAAGAAGTGATTGTTGTACCTCTTAAGATTACAGCGCTAATGTGACCCACTAGGACATCTAAGCATTTGAGCATGAACATTCTCAGTATCATACAACATTATTTGATTGTTTTATATTTGAAATGTCAGTTTCTGACAAGGTATTTATGAAGTATTGCCATGAATCTATTTTATTATTTGCTGAAGTGGATGTTCAAAACATAAGAATAACTATGAGTACATCCATATGAGTATATTAGTTTGGGTCAGGAGTGTACTTTTGGAAGGGACCACCTGATTAACCCAGTTTCTAACATTTCTGTTCACATTGTGGTGTCATCTTTGAGTACACAAACTGTATAACTTTCAGGTGAAACTGTACCAGAAGCTCATCTATGTCAAATGAAGGGCATTCAGTCCACATACTAAACCAGATGCATCTGGTCATACTAAACCAGATGCAAATTAAAATCCCTGAAATCAGTATAGAATTATGTCAATTAATACCAACCTGTATCCTTTATAGATCTGCTTCTACTTCACAGTGGTAGAAAGTACTGAGGCAGTGGTATAACGAGTCTTATTTCCCTTCACTTTTGTTACTTCAGTGAAGGAGTAGAGTTGGCAGACCAAGAAAAAATTTTCCATATTGGAACATCCCATTATTTTAATACGTAAGTTAAAATTACAGTGAAGGAGTAGAGTTGGCAGACTAAGAAAAAATTATCCATATTGGAACATCCCATTATTTTAATACATAAGTTAAAATTACAGAAATGGAAATATTTCCCCAACAGAAATGCGCACAACTCACCAGAACTGGAAAATCAAGGGTATTAACTCACTGGATATTTTGGAAGGATTCTAGGATAATTCAGATTGAAAAGGATTCCAGGACGCCTATAGTCCCACCTCTGGATTAAAGCAAGGTCAGCTCTGACCTCAGGCAAGGTTTCCAAGGGTTCATCTAGTCTAGTCCCAAAATCCTCCAAGGACAGAAACTGCAAAACCTCTCTGGATAACCTACTCTGCTGCTTGCCTGTCATCACATAGAACTTTTGTTGTACCCAGACTGAAACCCTTTTGTTTCAGTTAAAGCCCATTGTGTCACATTTTCCCACCATGTACTGATGTGAAAAGCCAGCTCTGTCTTCTTAACCTCCTTGTAGGTACAGGAAGGAGGCTGAGGCTATTGAGTTTTTCTCCAGGCTGAATAAGCTCAGATCCCTAGCGTCTTCTCCCAGGGAAAATATTCCAGCATGACCAGCTTGGCTACCTTCTGCTAAGGTGGATGATCTAAGTGTTTCATGTGCTGGATGGCCCAAAGCTGGGCAATGTGGTCTCCACGTGATCCAATGAGTGCACGGTAAAAAGCAATAATTACCTCCCTCAGTCTACTGCTTGTGCTTCTGTTAATAGAGCTCGGGATGATCTTGGCCTTTATTGCTGCCAAGACACACTGCAGGTTTCTGCTCAGCTTGCCATCATCCCAGAGCCCCAGGTCCTTCCACAGAGATGTTCCTTCTTGTTGTGTCAGTCTGTACCACTGCCAGCGGTTGCTCCTTTCCATGGACAGGAAAGGAACAAGGACATTGCAAGCAAAGGAATCCATTCTTCTGCTTATTCAGGAGGGCAGGAAGATTTCTAAAGCAGTCATTACCTTTGTCATTGCCTTTGTAGTTTAGAAAGGATCCTCTTTACCTTTGGGAAACGATCTGGCCTTGCCTAGCACTTTAAAAAAGGGACACAAGCACCTGGCATGAAACTCACTTTTCTCATGTTGTTTGCAATTTGGAATGTGATTCTGACTGAACAAACAGACCCAGCGATAAAGAGGACATTACACATACTTCTTCCACACACTTCTTCCCCACAGGTTAGAGCTAGTTTAAAACACCATCATGGAATGGTTGTCCCAGGTAGACAGGGGTTTAAAAAGAAAATAAAAATGGTTTTTATGTTTAGTCATGTCAGGACCTCAAATGCATCTACATAAAGAGATGTTTGCACAGATCCTGAAACTCAACTACCCAGCCTAGGTTTTGGTGTGATTTTTGTATGCTTCCAGAAAAAGCCCAATTGTTTTGATTCCCCATTTATACAGATCATAATGCCCTAGCAAAGATTGATAAGCCAGATCTGATAGCTGCAACGATGATCAGACAGCTAGATACATGATAAACACCTCCTGATGCAAAATGCAAAGCATTGCTCAGTGTGAGTTAAATTGCTGCTTACGTTTTAGGTCAGTTACTCTGTACAGTATTTCCATTTGAGAAGCTTCTGCCTTTCCACATCGTACCATTCTTTTGCTGTCTTTCCAATTTATCATTTGAAAGTTATGAGAGTTTGTCAAACTTGTGTACAGTCACTGGGTATCTTTGAAGACCCAATATTTTAGAAGGCATGGAAAGGTCCAAGCAGACCCACAAGTCCTCTAGACCACTGAAACTGCACCTTTGGTTTTAATTCCTTAATGGACAGACAGACATAATTCTGCTAGGATTGTGAAGGGATTGTACTACTTGAAGTGAGTAAATGCTAAATGCTACCAGATGGACTTTTCCAGCTGATAAATGTTATCCACACATTACCATTTGCAAAAACAATAGACTCATACCTCATATTCCTTGGCCTCTTCTACATATGACATAGTATAGAACATCTCCAATGGCCTCCAGCCACCACTGGGATTCAGTTCTAGCTCTCTGTTAAATTCTTTTTTTGTCAGCAACAAAAGACATAATCACATAGAATCACACTGAATTATTTAGATTGAAAAAGACATACAAGATTGCCAAGTCCGACCTTAGACTGATCACCACCTTGTCAACTAGACCATGGCACCACCTTAAGTCCATTCAAAAGTTTAACAACCCTTTCTGTGAAGAAATTCTTCCTGATGCCCAACCTGAACCTCCCTTGGCACTCTCATCCTATCACTTATTGCCTGGGAGAATAGCCCAACCCCACCTGGCTGCACACTTCTTTCAGGTAGTTATAGTGATAAGGTTCCCCCTGAGGCTCCTTTGTTCCAGGCTAAACACCCCAGATCCCTCAGCTGCTCCTCATAAGAGTTACCCTCCAGACCCTTCCCCAGCTCTGTTCCCTTCTCTGGACACACTCCAATCCCTCAATGTCTTTCCTGTCTTGAGGAGCCCAAAATTGAACACAGGATTGTAGGTGTGGTCTCACCAGTGCCCAGCACAGGGAACAATCCCTGCCCTGGTCCTGCTGCTACACCATTGCTGCTACAGGCCAGGTGCCATTGGCCTTCTTGGCCACCTGGATACACTCAGGGTCATGTTCATCTGTAAGCAGCACCCCCAGGTCCTTTTTCTTTGGGCAGTTTTCCAGACACTCTTCCTCCACCCTGTAGCCCTGTCATGATCCAGTTATTGAAATTATTAGAAATGCCTCTGCCCAAATTAAGGTGCAAATGACGCCATATGCCAAAGTCAATACGGGTTTTATTTTATTGTAAATATGAGAGAGTGGGAGAGAGAGAGACAGAGAGAGACAGAAAGAAAGAAATAGAAAAGAGGTGGGGGGATAGAAAGAGAGTGACAGAGACAGAATAAAGAAAATATCACCATCTGTGGGTCCCAACAATGATCCCCTCCAGCTGAACTTCTTGGTGGTGATGGTCCCCCCAAAAAAGGATAGGATCCCATGGATTAATATATGTTCAGGCTAGGCAGGAAAACCCAGGCACCTCCCTGGGGCTGGGAGGGGATTGCCATTCTCTCTTACAACAGGCTCTGGATTTGTTGCATCATGTGCAGTCCTATGGTGCAAGGCCTCAGGAATTATTCTGGGGGGCACCTGGGAGTGTCTTTGATGGATTAAGGCACCCCCTCTGTTGCTCCTCACATGAATGTCCTCTGGATGTGGCCTTCCTGGGGATGGGGGTTCCATAGCCAGTTCGCATGCGGGAGGATGGGTTCACTGCCCCTGAGCAGGGGTTATGACACACTAAAACTTCCTCCCCCCACCTCTGCTGGGGGCAAAATCTGTGCAAACCTGCTCCCAGCAAATGGGTCTGTGGGCTACGGCCTCCCCCACCCTGAAACAAGCCAGAGAAGATTCTTAGCATGACTGCTGGGTTTTGCTCCCATTCTTTTCCTTGTTTACTTCTCCCTGGGCCTGAGATGATTGAAGAATGGGTTTTCCTTTATCTAATCTCAGCAATTTGATTTTCAGTCCAAACTTCCAGTCAGGCATCTTTATACGGTTTTGCTTTAATGAGCAAAACTTTACATCAATGTTTGAGGCATGAACTATTTCAGTCTATCAATGTTTGAGGCATGAACTATTTCAGTCTCTGACAAGCCCTGCATGGGGAACATGGGAAATGCTTTTGAATTCTGCCAATGAACATTAACCTTTTAACAATGAAAATTTTCATTCTGTTTGTGTAAAGATAAGTGACCTGACATGTGGCTTGGCTTAAAAAATACTGTAATTTTGTGAGTTACTCACCACAGCAAAAAAGTGATCCACTTATGACTAAAAATTTTATACAAAATCAACTATTAGTGTCTAATCAACCTTTGAATTCTTGTTCATCAATTTGTTATATAGACTTCAATCTAGATAGAATAAGTTAATACCATCAGCCTCTTTAAGGCCATGGATAGCCATATTTGAAGCTGCTGCATGAAACAAAACAAACAAGAAAGGCTTTGAGAGACATCCTTTTTTTGTCCTCAGCCATAATAAACAAAAACTTGAAATTCACTGATCTTTGCTCTCATATACATCCCATGCAGTACCTGTCTCAAAACTTTCATTAAGGTGCATGGGAAATCATTTCACATGATTAAAAAACCCAGATAAGCTAGCATAACAACAGCTGCACTGAGATAAATTGTCAATATTGTTCACATCCAGATTTTCCAAGTAAAATGCCCTTGTTTGCAGAGACTTGTGACTAAAACCTTTAAGAATTATGTGAATTATGTACAGCTAGGAACATGTGAATGACAGCACAAGAAGAAATGGCACTAATAAGGAACAAAGAAAGAGCAGGTGTTGGATGGTGCTAAAATAACCAGGCCATCAGACATTATGGCACATCTCTACATACAACTTCAAAATGCTCGGAGCAGGAAAACAAAAGGCGGACTACAACCGGAGAGAGAAAAAATGCCTGTGAGCAGATCTTCGGAATTCCCTAATGGAGGGACAGGAGGAAAGGGAAACATAAAAATCACCATCAGCCACTTTTAGGCACAAGAGGCACATGCGAAGAGCAGGCCCATGATTGCTAAATGAAAACAGTGTGGCAGGTATGAGACCCTTCATGGTTGGTGACCCTGTTTCCCTGTGCTATCACAGGTAATCCTGCCCAGACTCCCTACACAAACATTGTGTTACTTGTAAGCATGAAGGAGCATGCATATGAGTGAATAACCCCTATTCTGTTTAAAATAAACGAACTTTTTTTCCTTTCCTTCTTGTGCAGCCTGAAATGAGATTTGTTACACTAACTGTAATGATTCTTTGCCTCTTAAATACCCACAGCTGTTGGAAATGTATTGTACATAGTGTAGCAGAGAGTATTCGAAGAAAGTTGTCAATTAATGTGGATCTCTTCTGTAAAACTAAGATTTTTTTAAGGCATGTTATCTTTCATTTCTCTTCCATGCTACCATTTATGATTATTTTGTGCCAAATATTTGGAAATTCAGAAAGTGACAATTTTTCTTTGATTCTGTTAACACAATCAAAAGCTTATATTTCCATCAGAAAACTATTTTCAAGACAGTCATACTTTTAATGATCTTTGTCTTACAACACAAACTCCTGTCCTTCTCTACAAGAAGCAGTAATGTTCACAGAACAAACCATAAAACTCTCTTGAGTTAAATTGCACATTAAGACACTATAAGCAAGCAAATAAAAGAGCTTGCATCTGTATTTCTTAAATTTAATGATATCACAAGGTATTTTCTTGGACAGTCTTTTTTTTTTTTTTTTAACAAGTCTTCAATTTCAGTATTAAAGAGACAAGAAGTGCCATTAAAAGTTTTAATGCTTTTTTTTAAAAGTGAGAGAACGTGAGAACAAACTCTTCCCATTATTCATCTCTCTTGTGATGTTAAATTGAAGATAACTTGAAAGTGATGTATTTGACAGAAGAATATAGGTTAAAGATGCAACTGAAATAATGTACGTGCAATGAGGAGAAAAACTCTTTGTAGTGATTTAACCCCAGCTGGCAGTCAAGTACGACACAGCTGCTCATTCACACCCCTCCCTTCCCTTGTTGGATGGGGGGAAAAAAGATAAGAAAGGTTTAATATTTGAAACAAATTAAAACATTATAATAATGATGATAAGACTACTACTACTAATAATAATAATAATAATGGTATACAAAAGGAGAGAGGGATAGAGAGAAAGAGAAAATCCAAGAAAGACTAGTGATACACAACAGAGTTTCTCACCATCTGCTGACCAATGCCCAGTCCATTCCCCAGCAGTGATTGGCTTCTCCTGGCCAACTTTCCCCATTTTTATACCGGGCATGACATTCTATGGTGTGGAATATCCCTTGGGCCAGTTCAGATCAGCTGTCCCAGCTGTGCTTCCTCCCAGCTTCTTGTGCACCTGCCCACTGGCAGAGCATGGGAATCTGAAGTCCTTGTTCTAGGGTAAAAAACTTAGCAATAGCCAAAACATCTGTATATTACCAACATCATTCTCATACTGAATCCTAAACAAAGCACTGTACAGCTACCAAGGTGAAAATCAACTCTATCCCTGCGAAAAACAGGATGCTGGTGTTTTTGTGAAAAATCCAAATCATTCCTATATGCTTTTAATGTTTATCTGAACCACCATCCAAAAGCATTCTGTTATCTTCAACCCAAAAAATATTCGTGGCAATCAAAAATAAGTGAAGGTATGCAATTTCAGTTTAAAACCACCACTGGCACACATCTGAAAATATAGCAATGTATGACAATGTATTATTTCCCTTGATAAAATTAAGGGGGGGGGGCAGAATAAAACAAAAACCAACCAAAAAACAAACAAAAAACCCCACCCAACCAGTGTTAGACATGTTTAGAAATAATTTTTAAGGTTTATTCAGCCCATTAAAACAGGCCAAGTATTGCTCATTATTTCACTTCAGATAACATAACAAATACACAAAGTAATTTATCCACTTTCCATTCAAAATTCTACAGACCCAAGAGCAAAGAGCTGATTGGCACTTCAGTAAAAAGGCTTCATGCTGATTGTCATGCAGAAAGGCTGCTGGAATACTTTTGTCATAGACAGCTATAAACTGCAAAACAAAGATTTAACAATCATGGCAAAATATTACATTTCCCAAAAGTAACGGACATTGTGACTTCTTTGACAAATGGGACTTAATTCAGTTTTAAATTACACTGAAGCACTGAAAACTTTTAAACTTTGATTGCATCTTAATGTGGAAACAGAGCAGAAAGTTCTTTTATCTTATTGTAATGAACTTCATTTTAATAATTCATAATTTTTAATATTTTAATAGATTTCATGCTTTAGAGCCTACCCAAGCAAATTGTAAAGCCACAGGGTATAGAAGCATCCTCACTACAACACAACAGCAAAAAAGATTTCATAACTTCCTGAGTAATGAAGGCTTTCCTCAGTAAAAATTTATGTGCCCTTTACCCTCACACGTTAGGGAATTTGTATCAAGAAGTGATTCATTACATACTCAGAGACTCTGTACCAGTGTAGCTTTGTATTCTTCTCTTTGGAGTATCTAAATGCTCAAAACTACATGAAAATGCAAAAATTTTCAGTGAACAATGAGTAATGAAAAAGCCTTGGTCTAAAAAATCTAGGCAGTAACAAGAAAATTAATCACAGGCAATCCAGTATATTAAATAGTTAATTAAATAAAATGTACAACTCTATTTAGGAGAAAATATTTATGTCGGAAATTTCCAGAGTCATTGAAGTTAGTTTAGTTGTTTACATGGGACTGCAAAGTAGACTGCCAAGGATGGGCTTTCCAGCAATGACATAAAGGATAGGACATAGGTGTCCCTACATGTTTGCAGAAGTATTATGCAGCCAAAGGCATGGTGCTTTTACTTATTGTATCCTAATTCAGGACTTTGCAGCTGTTCTCTAAGAATTTTTCAGTGATCTCTCACTTTCTTTTTTCACTCAGCCTTCATCTGTACAAAATCAGATCTCTGGGAGACATTTATCAAAAAGTCCCCTTTGGTATTTCTGTTCCTATTTGTAGCAGGAAATTCACAGCCAACTTGCTCCTGAGTGCATGAATAAAGCTGAAAGAAAGAAAGTACAAAGTGAAGGAAAAAAGCACTGGTTATCAAATAAAACAAAGAGTTGCAGCTGACAAAATTTAACTCATTTAACTTTTACTAAGGTGCTAGATTGTAACAAACCAAGAACTTTCTGGTTTTCCTTGTTTAGTGCTTTTCACACAAAAAATGTGTGATTCTACTCATTGTTAAGTCTTTTTAAGTGTGTTTAAATATTTATTCTGACAAGACATTATAAAAAAACATGTAAAGCAGTCAGGCTTTACTAAGAAGAGAACGTGTTTATGTAACTGTCAAGAACATACACCACTAGACATACCAGTGTCAAGAGTGGAAAATCAAAGTAGTTTTTGATTTGCAAAAATATTCTAATATCTGTATCTTGGCAAAACTAAAATCTGTTGTCTTTCCATTTTGTCAGATGAGGTATTTGGAAAATAGATCTGCTCATTCTTAGACATCAAATAGCACTTTTTTTGGTGAACTTTTCAGAAAGTTTAGTAAAATTATTTAATTTATCCAAATAAAATAATAAGGTAGAATAGGGTAGAAGGATGATCAGCATCATGAGATCATGCATTAAGCATGTATTACAGCAGTTTGCCTCCTATAAATCTCCAGGCATATAGGAACAAAGTTAAGAATATGAAGAAATAAGTCTACTGATAAAGGAGTATTTTAGGCTTCATTTAAGTTTTCTAAATCTCTTGAGTTTATTTATAAATTTTGATAGATTAATGGTGGATAGATTGGAAGATACATTTATGGAGAGGTTCTAGGACATACTTGCTATTAGGTAAGAGATGACTCTTTTTCAACTTGGAAGATCTCTTATAGTCCTCTTTCCTAGATAGATCTTTGACGATACTTTATGGATCAAAGGAACTGTTAACTTTTTCTTTTTTTTCATACAATGAAAATATGGCAGAAGCAATATCCAAAATCCTGTTTACAGTCTAAAGAAAGAAAAAGTTCTATTGATAAACTTGAATGTAAAAGTTTGAGTTTCCTGTAGAATTGCTATTTATTGCAAGAGTTTTGACTACTTGTTATATGGACAATATTTTCTTTCATAGTCATGCCATTCACAGAATTCCCTATGGCATCAATGAAGTAATGATACAAGAACTGAAAATACAGTTTGGGTACAAACTTTCAGATCAAGTCAGAAAGAAGCAGAAGAGCAATATATTGTTGCAGCAATACAGCTGCAACTATACTGCAGGAAAAGAAGCACATATGAAGGCCCTGTCCCAGCTCACCCCTTCAGCAAATCTGTACCTGACTGTGGCCTCCAAACTAGGAGAGGACATCTAAGTGTTTAAGTTCCAAAACAGCCTCAAATTATAGAGGTTTTATTAATATCTAGCTTACCAAACATGCAGGAAAGCCCATCATTAAGCAAGTACTTCAATAAGCACTATCAACAAAGACTAGTTTTCAACTAGATCCCTGTTCAATTTTGAAAGAAAAATAGGAAGACCTTAGTGTGAACTCACACACTAAAAAACATCAAAGAAGTCACACAAGAGATGTTTACAATGCTGTGAAAGCTTCCCATGCATTTATAATCTCTCCTATTCCAAAATGTTATGTTTATAGTGCAATGACTTTTCCAGTAGCTAACAGCGGCTCAAACCTTTCATCTGTCCATTTCCATGACATTCCATAAGTTCTTGAAATTTCTGCTGCTGTCTTTTCATTTGAAAATAACAAAAAAGTTCCATTCAAAGTGGAAGGGGGACAAAGGAAAAGACAAAGAACTCACAAACTCTGCACACCCATACTGATTGTCCATTATTTTTCAATAAAGCTTTTCTCAGGAGACAATCAGGAAGGAAGGAAGGAAGGAAGGAAGGAAGGAAGGAAGGAAGGAAGGAAGGAAGGTAACCAAAAAATTATTTCGAACTCTGTAGCCCAGGATAAGTATATTGGAGCTACAGACAGTTTTACAGTTTTTATTTACATCTTATATGTCTCCAATATAGGAGGGATAGAGAATTGTCACTGTATGACCTTAAAACACACTCCTGTTTTATGTGATATCACTGACCACATAACTTTGGCCATGACTTCAACCAGCTCTCAAGGTTCTCACCAGGGGGTTCTCACTGATCAAAATCCCTTGGGGCTTAAGGTTAGTCATCCAAGGACACTTTGGAGAAAGAGTAAAAATAAAGGGCAAGATTTGTAATATAAGAGTAAAGTGACAGTTAAAACAGTAAGAAATTCTTCTGAAGCTTTATTATCATTTCAAGAATAAGAACAAGCATTTCTGCCTGACTTCATGCTGCATCAACCATTCCTCTTTTGTACCAAGGATCACCTCCTTCACCAAGTACAGCTCTATCTAAAATAGTGCTGCCTCAGGCCATCTCACTTGTACCATAATTATTCCGTCCTTTCCCTTCAGTAAACATCTCCTGGTATTGTAGACACTTGTGAAGGTTTCCATTCAAGAGAAATAGAGCTGAGATTCAGACTAAAGGGCCCAGATTTCCTCTTGATCAGGGCCCAATGATTTTCACATGATAAGGCAGGCACTTCCTTTCCTTGATATGTTCAGCAATACACTTTGCTCTCTTGTTAAGTCTGGGAACACATTAAACTTGTAGCACCAAACTGACACAGAAATAGATTTTTATGACACTGTTAGTTTTCAAGAATAATTTGTCTAAAATGTAAGAGGCAATTATCTTTCTGTTCGAAAGCAGAGTGATGTAAAGCACATGTTTAAATAGTTCTGTCATATGCAACTTAATGCCAGTCTTGAAACAGAATAATTTAGGCATTCTTCTACTAGTCATTCTGCCTTAATTTTATTGTCATGATCTCTGAATGCATTTTAAAATTGATTAGCATGTATTTTATATTAGTTCCATTTCTAAAAATCTGGGAGTGAAATGAGAATATTACTTCTTTTTTTAACAAGCTCTTAGACTATTAGAATTGTTCTCTTACTTAGAGTTTATTAGGTTATAAGGGCCTTTTTATTTAAACTATTTAAATTTATTTAAATATGTGATCAAAGTACATGAAAATAAACAAGTATTCTGAGCATTTTAATAGTGTTGCAATTAGATTTTTAAAATACACACAGATTGGACCCAAGAAGTTTGTGTTATTTTATCATAGTTCTCTGAGATCCTCTGCTGTCCAAGTTTTAAGTTTGAAGGGTTTACAGATTATTCTGAAGAGACACAGAAAACATATCACAAAAAAATTTAAAGTGCTATGACATGGTATTATATCAAATGTGTAGATTTCATAATCTAAATGATTATGAAATCTGCATCTTTGATTGTGCCATCATGAAATAAAGAACAAAGGATATACTTCCAATAGACTCAAGGGATCCTTACTGGTGCTCTTTCCTAGAGGCTCTGCTTAATTCATCCTAATGGAAAAGGCATATTCCTTTCAAAAGGGAAGTAGCATAATACCAAGGAATTGGGAGTCATGAATTACCCTCCCAAGACCATGTGGGAAGCTCCTGCCGGAGCAGGACCTGAGGCCCCATAGAGAGAGAAGTCTACACTTGAATCAGATTTGCCAGCAGGATTTATGATCCCACAAGAGACCCCCAAGAGACCCCATTTCTGAAGGACTGCAACCTGTGGGAAGGACTCATTTTAGAGAAGTTAATGGAGGACTGTCTCCTGTGGTTGGGACCCAATGCTGGAGCAGGGGAAGGGTGTGAGGAGTCCTCCCACTGAGGAGAAAGGAGTGGCAGAGATAATGTGATGAACAGACTGCAGTCCCTGTTCCCCACCTCCTTATGCTGCTAGGAAGAGGTGAGGTAAAAAACCTGGGAATAAAGTAGAGCCCAGGGAGGAGGGAGGTGTAATGGGAAGGTGTTTTAAGATTTGGGTTTATTCCTCATTATTCTACTTTGATTTGATTGGTAATAAATTAAGCTATTTTCCCCAAGTTGAATCTGTTTTGCCCATGACAGTAACTGGTCAGGGATCTCTCCCTGTCCTGATCTCAACCCACAAATCTTTTACTGTATTTTGTCTCCCTGTCCAATTCAGGAAGGAAGTAATAGAGCAGCCTTGGTGACACCTGGCATCCAGCCAGGGTCAATCCACCACAGGCCCACCCATTATCTGACAGTCCTAGAAATCTTCGAATTATTCTAAGATAGCTAAGACAGAACCTTGTCCTAAAGATTTATAGCCTAAGTGCACAATCTAACAAAGGGGTTTTTTTTTAATCTCCGAATGAATGAAAAGGTATCTATTAAAGCATCAAGTGAAATTAAGATACATACACACACAAACAACAAAAAAAATTAACTGGAAGGAGGAAAATTATTAGTGCCCTAAACTCTGCTTAATGCTTTAAAGAAGGATTCTGGCAAGAGTTCTTAGAAGTAGAGAGCACCTATTTGCAAATCCATTCTTTTAACATGCTGCCTTTCAAAACCCCTGGCTCCATAATGTCATGTGAATACAAAATCTATTTAACTGTAATAAAATTCTGCATAAATAGAGGGTTAATATAAATGGTGTTGGCCTATTCCCTAACCTCAGTTCAGTGTTTAACACAGCTTGGTTATCAAAGATTGGAAATATTGTTTCCCTATCTTAAACCTTCCATGCACTGTATACCTCTGACAGAACTGGTCTATATATGTTTAGATACTAATTCAAGTTTATATCCTTACTTTTTTACATAGACATGCAAAGGGAAATAGTTAAGAAAACATCCTTTTTTTTTCTTTTTTTTTTTATAGTATTGATAGGAACGAAAGTTGATGATCTTGAAAATCAATCCACGTGCATTTTCAGGTAACCAGTTGTGAAAATGAAATGCATAGAGAGAAAAATGCATAGTGAAGAAGGAACACATAAATATATAGAGAGATGAAAACAGTCAATTTGAAAAAAAAATCTTACTACAAAAAGAAAAAAGTTCCTTTACAGTATAATTAGAGTAATATCACCAATACATATGACTTCAATGTCAGGAAATATTAACTCTGTCAGTGAGAAAAATAACAGCTTTTTTCTAAACATAAAAATTCAAATCATACAAACTTACTCAGAAAATTCAGAGAAGTAAAACAAAATATGTTCTCCCCTCACCTGCTAAAGCAACAGAAATACAATTTATTTATAGTAATGTGAACCAAAATCCATTTCTGAAACCTTTTTTTCATGAAGTTATTAGTCACAAGTGAAGAACTATCTGAATCAGAAGTCATGGTTGTTTATATTCATTCATGATTTTCTGATACTTCTCATGAAAGATTCAGCAGTAACTCAGTGTCCAGCCCAAATTTCAGTAATTACATTCTGCCTCTTTAGGTTACCAAGTGCCACTGGCTGAAGCTGACCTCCTGTTACGATCCATATGAGTGTATCAATATGGCTGCAGTAAATGACATGGCATTAATTTATATTTTAATCCAGCAAAAGCCAATAGGAGGCACAGCATTGTTTAACTAGGTTCTGTCAGTACAGCACTTTGAGATTCAAGTTTCCATAAGACAAAACCATAATTGGAGCTGTTTACTTGCAAGATAGGCATGTCATGATACGCTGGTAGAGGAATATGAGAGAAAGGAAAATGAAGAAAAGAAAAGGTGGAGGCAAATGTGTCACTTTGGATGAAAAGGAAAAGATGGGGGTGGAATCTTGAGCAATTCTTAAATCTGCCTGCAGAGAGAGGGATTCATTAACTTCCTTTCCACAGAGGTTTAAAAAAAAGGAACAAACAGAAAAACAGCACTGTGCAGAACAATAGTTCTGCCCAAAAAAAGATACATTTTATATCCCACATGGCTGATGAGCCAGCAAGATTCAAGTCATTTCACATCTAGAATAAAGAATCACAGGGGGAAAAAAAGCTTTTCAAGTACAGCATATAGGACTGCGTAACTTCTGAGTCACTCATCCTCCACCAAATGAAGGATATAATAACCATAAAGAACAAGTCCCCTTTCTGTCATTTGTTGTTTTTCTCTTCTGCTTCTGTTAAATACAGTTCTTACTTGTATAAACACATTCCAAGAGAACTTGGTTTTGTTTGTGAAGGGGGACAGCAGATTATGGGAGAAAAATTTCAGGCATCTTGTTTTGAATTGTTTTGGTATCAAAGATACTGTATTAACTTCTGCAGAGATTTTTAGCTTTTATTTTACTCTTTAAGCCAAGAAAATAACTGTCACCACCTTTTAGATGCATGTAGCTATAATACAAGATCTCCTGAACATCAGGTATCTCCATTATGCCATAAATCTTGACAGTAAATTTTCCTCATGTAGGAATAATCAGTTGACAAAATTTTTTGCAGTGTTTAATTGCATGTCCCACAGTGATTGATCATATCAAAAGTGTACTGGAAACAGAAAGGTTGCAATAAATTCCTGTTTCTAATGTGTCCTCTACAGTTCTATCCTCACAGACCACTGTAATAGTCCTGAACTGCCAACAGATTTAGAGTCAACGAAGAAATATCAATCTGTCCAGAAATCCTCCAGGATAAGTAGAACCTGCCAACACCACTTTTGGATACCTACATCTTCAAAAAGAGGATTCCTCTAGTCATTTTATCAAAAGTCAAGGAAAGTTGAAGCTTCTTCTGAAGGAAGAGAGCAAAAGAAAATCCTAACTGGTTTTACAATACTTTTTCCTTTCCTATTTTGTTAATAAATACAGCCATCTACCTATGTATGCATGTGCATACATACACACTCTCATATACTTACATTCATATTTTATTGATTTTTGAGAGGATTATTGCAGATATATAGAAAAAAATCCTTTAAAGGTTGTTGAGCTGAACCCCCAACCATCCAATGCAATTACAGTACTATTTTCTAGTAAGTAAAAAAAAGTAACACAAATATATATTACCAATGTTTGAAGAATTCTTCAAAAGCATTTCAAACAACAGCAAGTCATTATCTCTGAAGTTACAGATAGGCACGATCTGAAACATATTTCTATCAGCTACATTTGCTGGTAGAAGGTTTGAATCACAAAATAGATTTTCAGTTTATGAAAACTATAAGGAAAAAGAAAAAAACACACCAAACCCGCAAAACCATCCCCCAAGACATCTTTCAAACAGTGCAGTTACAAGTCCACTAGATGGAAAACTGGCTTCTTAATTTTGAATTTGAGAAATATTGTGAATTAAATCAGAACAGCTTGAAAGAAATTATAATAGTTTGTTCACATATGCAAAGACTAAGTTCAAACTATCACCCAATGCAAAGTTCTTGCAAGATTGTAGGTGAAACTCCTTCCCCTTTTAAATTAATTGCCAATTACAAACATTATGAGTAATACCAATGCTATAGCTAAGTTCAACAGCTAACTTCCCCAGCAAGCTATGTAAATATATAGGCAATGATGAGCAATATGGCCAAGTTCCCAGACTGAAAAGAAGTGGTTAAATCTCAAATTATCTAGTAAGGACCTTGGCCTTTCACAACTAATTAAGTGAATTTAGATAATTTCACCTCTATTAATCAGAAAAAGCAAACAACAGATTTTATCATACCCTAATTCAATTTACTTTACTGTTTGACTTTTATTTCATCTCCCTCAAAGTGTCTTTTCAGAGAGATTCTATACAAGAAAAAGCCTTTCAGGGCAGCATGTGGGGGAACAGCTTTCATTAGAGATAATTGAACTTGTTTGTATCACCCTATGTAAACCATTCTGAGGATGAATTCTCTATCAAAGCTGCACCATTTTCAGAGGGAGGCTTCTTTGTGAAGGAGAAGCTTCCCTAGCTAGTTGGCAGCCAAGTCACTGCAGTTATTTCCACTCATTCCCCTTCTTTGTTACTTCCAGAATCTCCAATAGGTTAATTAATTTGGGTTACTTCCAAGTGTCTGAATTCCAGAAAACTCTACTTAATCTAATTATTAAAAAGACTACCAGTGTTCATCCTTAGTGATCTCACAGTCATGACCATTTAGTTGACTGATAAAGCCATAACATGAATAGGAAGGCAATTACATTTCAGAATGGATGGAGAAAAATAAAACAGCAGAAACTAATTTTTCATCAATTAGCTCTACTCGGAGAAGGGAGCTCACATGCATTCAACAGGTTTAATCTTGTTAAATCACAGATTTGTCACAGAATCACATAATATTCTGAGTTGGAAGCAACCCACAAGGATCATCAAGACCAGCTCTTAAGTAAATGGCCCATACTTGGATCAAACCTGCAACTTTGGTGTTATTAGCACCACACTCTGACCAACACAGCTAATCTCTGTTCAATAATATCTGATCAAATCTCTTTTCAGCCATGCAGAAATGTTATAAAGGATTTAGATGTATAAATTACACTGGTTACTAGCAATGGAGTAACTGCACATGCAAGTGCTTTTGTGCTGTAATTAATGTGAAATCATTTGAACAACTTACTTATTAAAGAGAATGTATTTTGTCACCTCACAGAAAGATGCATTTTTAGTAATAGCGGACTCTTCAGTGATCTTTCAAATCTCTGGAGGATGAGGAAAAGAGAAGAGTTGGCTTCAGCTTAAATATCATAAATAACCTACTGAATCTGAGCAGATAGTTAGGAATAGAAAGAGTGAGAGTCAATGCCTGTGATGTACAAACTCTCAACGCACAAGAGAATGTCTTCAGTGTCAGGATAATCATCAATATGGGTATTGGAAACTCTCCACCCAACTAGTTAGAAATTCATGATGATGAGGAAAAGAAACCTCTCTAGCCTATGACCAGAAAGTCCATGACTCTTAACATCAATCAGCAAGGCATTCCTTCCTGTTAAGGAAAGAATTGGTTCTTGTCCCAAAACTACTAAAATATTTTATCAGAGTCATTACAGTAAAGCATTTGAGCTTTTGAACTGGGGTGCTGTAGTCTGGAGAATGGGAGGCTGAGATGAACGAGGACAGAGACAGTCTCTTCTCCCAAGTAACAAGCAATAGGACAAAAGAAAATGGCCTCTAAACCACAGGATGTTTAGATTGGATATTAGGAAATATTTCCTCACTGAAAGGGTGGTCAGACATTGGAACAGGTCTCCCGGGGAAGTGTCTGAGTCACCAAATGTGGAGGTATTTAAAACATGTTGATGTGGCACTTAGGGACTTGGTTTATTGATGGACTTGGCAGTGTTAGGTCAAAAACTGGTCTCAATGATCTCAAAGGTCTTTTCCAACCTAAATAAACCCATCATTCAAACTCAGAGGAATTGCTCTTTGTAATTGCTTTTATGTCTTTTCTTAGTCAATATGTGTGATCACTGTGACGTGTGCTAGATTTAAAATTTGAATACAAAAGTTTTGGTTCTTCTTTGTGGTTTTGAAAATGATTGCTCTAAGAGACCAGCAAAACTCTGCTCTAACACTCTCAAGCACTAGAGTCACTTTTAGTATCAGAGATACTTCACTTATCTCTCTTCTCAGTTAAATCTCAGTTGAAGTTTCATTATACTACACCCAAGTGACAGCATAGACTTTGTAAGTTACCAGCAAAGACTCTGTAAGTTGCCAGCAAAATTAATGGTAGCAGTTAAGAAGTCAAGACTCAAGTCAGCAACTCCAGTTCTAGAGAAAGCTTGTGCAAACCTATCCAAAAGCCTGTGTAATCTCACTGAATTGCTGCTGGTATTTGTTACAGACAAGTTCCACCAGCTCGTAACTGGTCCAAATCCATGGTAAAGCCACATTTTAGCTCAACAGTAGAAGATAAGAGCACTTCACTGCGTAGGGAACAGTTGTGAAGAGAGACCTCTTTACCCCAGTCCTTGTTCATCTCAACAAGGTCATGATTACACTCCTTAGCGTTACTACTCATCCCTGGGGGTATAAATCATATTTAATCCCAAGTATAAAGCAAACTTTGGTTTTCTTTTTCCTACTTCAAACTACATCTTTTACCACAAAGAAGTCATGCTGATTTCATAGACCAGTACACAGGTAAGGAGTTTTCTGAACTTGTACATTGCTGCTGAATATAATCAAAATATTGTACATGTAGGTAATATTTATGCACAGAAAATGCAGACGTTACACCTCCATAAAGAAGCTATCAATCAACATTGCCTTAGTTAAATATTTCAGATAGATTGACAATCTCTACAATTTCTTAGAATTAATTATCCTTTATGACCTTTTGAGTTCTTAGAATGTCATGAAACTTTTAACCCTTCTCAGTCTTCTCACCTATGTCTGCAAATGAGTCAGGTTAGAATTAGTGATTAAGAGCTGCTAATTACAATTTTTTATATAAAAAGGCAAACCCACCTGCTGAACAGTTGAGCTGGAGATGGTTCTTACAACATGAACACCTATGTTCCTGAGGCATCATCATAAACCTTTAAGAAACATAAATGCGTTTGAGATATTGTTTATGAGAAATCTCTCTGGTAGGAAGATGACTTAGAAAGTATCTTCTACTGTTTCTACTGGGATTTGTTTGTTTTCTATGAAATATCTTATGGCTTTCTTAAAAACATTCATCTTAGAAGTAGTTATAGATTTCTACCTCTATTACCTGTGACTGAAGAGATTTTCGCATCTTACAGCATTAACAGACAGAAACAAACCTCTGTCAGAAAGTAAACAAAGTACTGTTTAAGCCCTTCTTGTTTTCTTTCTATTACTGTTTTTCAGCTCAAAAAAATTTTGCTTTTTGCTGTTTGCACAGACAAGAGCCATTGTTCCATTTTGACTTGCATTACACCATAAGCCAACCTCTAACAACACAAACACTCCATTTTCCCTGTAATCACTTCTTTGTAAATATTATTATTTTATCACTATTATTTTTAAGTGTGACTGACCAAAATAACACACAGTACACAGGTAAAGTTTATATAGGTAGTCCTATAAATTCCTCTTGGCTGTTTCAAACTGCTGAGATCCTGAACTTTTAAGTGATTACATCGGTTGGAGTAGCAATGTGCATACCAGTTCACATTTGGTTTACAAGATCTAACACATTTTGTTTACACCAGAAGACCTGTCTGTCCTACCTCCTCATTTATATTACAAATTCACTGATAGCAATGGAGATACATCACTGTAACTAAATACACAACTTCATTTTAAGCATTCTCATTAAAAACTTACACTATGTGAAATCTTCAACAATAAATTGAACAAAACACTTGTAACAAAGGAATTTAAATTATTTCTGACAATTCATGCATCTCTTTTGGCCTACAAACTGCCTGAAAATCTCAACAATAATTTATTTCCTACTAATGAACATCATCTTGTGAACAAACTTTCAGTGACTGAACATGAAAATCAGAGCTCCTCTCCTATGAGGAAAGTCTGAGGGAATTGGGATTGTTCAGCTTGGAGAAGAAAGGGCTTTTGGGTGACCTAATTGTGGCTTTTCAGTACCTGAAGGAAGCCTAGCGGAAAGATGGAGAGAGACTATTTACAAGAGCCTGGGGTGACAGGACAAGGGGGAACTGCTTCAAACTGACAGAGAGTAGGGTTAGATTAGATATGAGGATGAAATTCTTCCCTGTGAGGGTGGTGAGTCACTGGCACAGGTTGCCCAGAGAAGTTGTGGATGCCGCATCCCTGGAAGTGTTCAAGGCCGGGCTGGATGGGGCTCTGAGCAACCTGGTCTGGTGGAAGGTGTTCCTGCCCACAGCAGAGAGGTTGGAACTAGACAGCCTTCAAGATCCCTTCCAGCCCAGGCCATTCTAGCAATCTATGACCTTAGACCCTCTAGACCTCTTAGGATATCTCTTCTCTACTATTATGTGAGTAGAGAAGGATTTAAAAATTCAACACAAACATATATACATTTCATTCCAAGAAATCAATGTTGTTCTGAACAACTCTGGCCTTTGCAATAATTTCTGCTATAGTTTTCCTGCAAGTAAAAACAAAACATTGGCAAAGCTTCTTAGAACATGATCTCAGATGCAGATAAAAACAAAGATAAATTCATGCTGTCATTGGAATAATACAAGACAGTGAACGGTAGTTTTCAAACATGGTAAGTAGTTTTTTTATAGATTAGATAAATAGATAAATAGTTTTTTCCATTCCAACTTTCTTATTTACCCTCGGTACTTAGGTCTGTACAGGGCAAGAGTCCAAGTATTAAAATAGACCATATATTCTATTAGATAAAACCTCCCATAAAGCTTTTACTCAAATTAAGCTGCCAGAACTGAGGTTTGGATGTGACCCAATTATTCTTTTCTCCTGTTTGTTTGTTAGAAGTTACTGACTTTTTGTTCAACTGTAAGAAACTGTTAAGTCACTTGTTGGTTTTGTCATAAGCTTTCTTCTCCAGATTTGCAATTAAATTCTTGGATTTAAAGTCCTTTTTGAGCTAGATTTCACTTTTACTTGGACTTTAATCTGCATCTCAACTCAAATATTGAATTTGTCCAGTAAAATGAAATGAGACCTTTTTTTTTTTTAAATGATAGATCCCTTAGTTATCTTTAAAGAGAATTTGATATCCCCAAGGGCTCAGCTTTCAAAATTCCATCTCTGACAATCAAAGTTGTTTGGTTCATTGATATTCAGAATATCACTATGCAGGCTCATGATACCAGGCTCTAATTAACTTCACCATTTCTCTTCTTTGATAAATAACTGGTTTCTATCAACTTACAGGGTTCAGGAAGATTTTGGCAGGATGCTGGCCAGCATTACAGAGAGATGTATGCTTGACTTCATTCCTTACAGTTTAATTGTAGTTTAACTCCCAAATGCTAACAAGATTGCTGCCTGAGGTTGCTACAGAAACCCACAGCACACGAGTGACTCAGGGTCCTGGAACTCACAAAACTACCACAGATGACATTGCTGTGACATCACCTCTAAGTGCAAAATGATGCTGCAAGATAAGGATGGAAAAGAATGGCTAAAACTTTATTTTATCAAAATTGATCTTGTTAGAGCAAGAAATACACTGATCCTTTGTGCTGTTATTTAAATACTAACACATTTTTACAGCAGCATGCATGAAGTAACAGGCGTTCCCTGTGGTGAGAATTAAACCCGACAGCTCCACACCAAGGTGTTTTAACACCAGCAGGAGAGAGAGCATTTGAGATGAATGTCTGCTTTCCAGCTTTTAAGATTCTCACATCATAAAATGCTTGGAACTCTTCAATTATCTTTCCACAGTCTATTCTTTTGTTCCTGCTGTTGTTGTTTACAGGGTTTGATTTTGGTTGCATACACTTTCCCCACCCCTGCCATGCAAAATTACACAAAACCACATCTGTCCGGATATAGTTGCTGTTAAATTCCAGATACAGTGTTGAATAATTACTCTACTGAATGTATAAAAGGATGTATTTTCAATGTCTTTTTTACTGTCATTTTTATAAGATTTAGCTAGTATACAGAACACTTTTTAATCCACAGATAAAGAATATTACGAAATAAAAGCACATATAAACACCTTTTCTGTATAGAGAGAAAACTACTTCCTCAAGATCACACACTGAGAATACAAACCTGTTTTATTTAATTCTTTTTTTCCTTTTACAAATCCACACAAACTCTTTTAAAAATGTTGTCTTTATTGACTTTCATGACCTCATTCTTCTACCTACTGTCACATAAACACTATGCTAGAAAGTGGGGAAAGAGAGCTTAAGATTCATTTTCTGGTATCTCTCTGAGGGAAAGAATCCCTGCACTTATTCTTAATGGAGTCTAAAGATAATTCAGCACCATTTCAAAATTGCTTAGTCTGTTCTGAAGTGGATTATCCCTCCAACAATTTCGATTTAGAAAACTAATATTTATCTATCAGGAGGAAGAAGTCATCCTTAAACATCAGCAGTGCCAAATGCATGAAATGAACATTTCATACATATGGCACTGAATGAAATGTATTGGCATTAACAGAGATGGGAGAAGAGGCTGTGTATACCACAGCATTGAGGCCAATCAGTAGATATGTGATGTTATAAAACACAGAGCAAGTGTACTACAGGCATGTTCAAGTCTGTTTCAAGGATTTCTCACAAACTGATGTCCCCATTCATACATACGGGGCAGCGGTTCTTACAGAAATCAGCAAGCTAAAATCTAGAATATATTCTTTGCCCAGAGCAAGAAATTACCCAGAAATACTATCCATCAGCAAGTTTTGCAGGCAGCACCCAAATTTGCCTAGCGAACAGTCACACCCCGGCCAGGATGCCCAAAGCTTTGCTTTGTATATACCAGACAGCATATCTTTTTAGCATTGTGTGTAGGATCAAAGAATCCTAAAAAACTTCAGTTGAGAAGCTTACTCTGTAGGTCACCCAGTTTAACTTCTGCTCAAAGCAGAACAAACTTCAGAGGTTGAGCATAAGTCTCAGATCCTGGTCCAGACAAATCCTGAGTACTGCCAAGGACAGAGATTACTCATCTGCCCTGCACAACCAGCACCAGGGCTTAGGTGCTTTTGTTGCAAAGATTTTCTTTCCTTGTTTTCCAGCAGCAATTCCTCTGCTGAAATCTGTGACCACTGCCTTTTGCCTTTACATTGTTCACTTGTAGAAAGTCTTCTATCTCCCTGTCACCACCATTAAGCAGCTGACAATAACACTGACAACATTTACCTTCCTTTTGGGCTAAGCAAAGCCAGTTCCCTCAGTCTCTCCTTACGGGAAATATTCTCCAGCCCTCCTGCTGATTGAGCAACCTTCCCCTACACTGTTACCACCTCTCTCACGCCATGGGGTCTGAGATGGAACATATTCCTTCAAAGAAAGTCTCACAATTATTGAGTGAAGGGAGCAGTCACTTCCTTTGATCTGCAGCCTACATTCCTGCTAACGCAAGTAGGATGCTTTGGCCTTCATCACCTCAAGGGCTATCTGCAATTTTCCATCCAACAGCACCTCTGGGGCCATTTTGTGTGGAGCTGTTGCCTACCTGAGTAATACCACAAAACAACTTGATAAAAATTGTGATATAAGAACCATAAAAATACCAGCTTGGGACCACACTGTGAAAGAAGTTCCCCATTCATTCAATCACATCTTACATTAGCTCTACTGACCTGTGCTGTGCTTCAGTCTTTCATCACCTTCAGACAAATAAGAATTAGCAATTGATTTACTGCTAGCATGTACTAAATCTTTACTAAATCTAGCTTGTGTTAAGGAAAATAGAAAGAAAAATCAAGTTTCCAGTGAATATTCATTATGGCTTTTGCTTCAAACAGCATGTCGTGTGCTCAGAGGTTATCTCACTTTTCTAATAAAGAAATAAACTTCTGATATTTAGCTCATTATTAACTATGAAGGAAAAATTTGCATTATACTTATTATGATTTATAACATGTCTGCATTCAGAATAGAAGTTTCCATAAAAAGAGGCTGTACTGAATTAAGAATATCCTTTTTTTTGCTCTGAGAATTTTTGCTTATGCTAGCGCTTCATCTTTTGTCATGGGTTAGTGTGACATACAGCCAAAGCCTTGCTTCTTTCAGAAAGCCTTGGCCATGGATTTTGCTGCTGTTCACCTCTTAGTCTCACCCTTGGCTCCTTCAAACTGGAGCATTATTTATTTTGCATAGAATACAAAAAGAGGACCTGAACCTGTAGACTGGAGACTACAGCAAGCTGTAATTGAAAGGTGAATTCTCAAAAAGCAAATTTTAGAGGGGTTTGTCTTTCACTTAATCAGAAGAATTTCTTCACTGAAATGGTTGTCAAGGATTTGAATAGACTGTCCAGGGAAGTGGTGGAGTCACTGTTCCTGGAAAGGCTCAAAAAATTACTAGACATGGCACTTAGTGCTATGCTTTAGTTATGAGGTGCGGATTGGCTCTACAACTATGGAAAGTTGTACAGTAGGTATATTTATTCCAGCACTGGGACACACATGGGAATATTTTCCTCCAAAGGCATGCGCACCATCAGTGGCACTTTGCTTAGTTTATACCAAGTTACAAATTACATATACATTAAATTTTGTAATATGCCTATACATAGTCATTATCTAGCCCTGCCTAGCCTCGCTTAGTATTATAATCAGTTTGCATATCATTGTGCGTGCGTGCGTGCTGCCTCCAGGTGGTCGTGGGCAGGGGTCTCTGGGATGAAGTAAGAGTCTTCCTCAGATAAAGTAAGGACTCTTCCTCTTGTTGAACTCTTCACCCTGCCTCCTTGCGCAGACTCCTGAGTTCCTGGTCTAAGGCCAATCTCTCAGCTGGGTCGGGCTGATCTCAGGGTCCCAAAATCAGGATCTCAGGTCACAGTTGCTTCTCTTTATCAATAGTCTGGCATCTTCTTCATATTCTTCTTTGCCTGGCAAGCACCAAAATGTTAAGCAAGCTACAGACATTGTTTTAGCAAGCAGCTCCTAGTAAATCATTATACACCTTGTTTTAACAACCATCCTCTAGTAAATCTTAGCCCCCCTATATCAGCTGACAAGGTGGCATTTGCTCAAAGGTTGTACTCGATCTTGAAAGTCTTTTCCAACCTTAATGATTCTATGAATTTCTGATTCATGACATGAAGATATCCTAGTTCTTTAGTACAATTGCATGAACTAAAAAAGAATACCAAACACATGAACTAAAAAATATCTTCAGTTGACAATAGTAATTCTGACGTGGGGAGATAAAAAGGCCAAAGACATCAAGATATCCTGGTTTTGAATTGGAATTAAGGGAGAGAGGAAAATTCCTGTCCTTACATTTTGCTTTACACATCTATGCAAAGCATCCCCAAACTGTGCATTTGTAGGAGGCAGGTAGTGTCATGACCATATACCCTCATTTCTGCTTCCTAATTTCAGATACTATTATTCATTATTATCTCAGCTTTGCTACCAGTTTCCCAGTAGATGTTCCAAATAATGGACCTTGTATAATTTCTCAGACACTTCCACAAACATGGGGAAGCCAGGAGACAGAAAGCTAATCTGCTTTTTTACAGGAAAAGGCTGGATATGTTCTTTTGATATTGATCAGCTCTGTAAAAGGATGGCATTCTTTGTTATAAAAGCTTTTAAACTAGAAGCCTATTGTTTGTAATGGTACTACACAAGCACTCCCCTTTATCATGTCTAGCTCCTGGTTGTTCTGCTGAATTCTATGCAAGGTGTACAGGTCTACTATCTGTCACATGTGAAATTCAGAATCATGCATCTTATTCCTTTTACTTGAATTATTTGGCTGCCTGCTTTACTTTTCCATACAAAAGAATCAGTTTCATCTCTTCGTTTTATTGTGTCTTTTTTTTTAATGTAGGTTTTTCTTAATCCTAACATAGAAACTTTCACCTTTGATGCAAGTAAACAAGAAAAAGCCAGTTTTCTTTTTAAACCTAAAGACTGTAATGGTTTGTTCTGCTTTTAAGTTTTTAGTACTCCAATTCTTTATTCTTCTTTTAATGTCATGTGAATTTACAGTCAGAGTTGGCAGGGATTTTTTCCTATAAAGTATTATGCTGGAATATCATGGTCAAGGAACAGGTAACGGAATGCAGGGAGAGGTGGTGGTGGTGGTGGTACGTAATTACAAATCTAGTACGTCTGGCCAATAACATGTTTACTAATTTAGTTCAAATAAGTTTCTAGCAGTTATTAGGGTCATTAAAGCACAAAGCAGGTTAGTCAGTCAGTTCCATATTCAAGCCCCTTAATGCACTGACATTATCAAGCTTGCCTGAGGTAGAAGACAGAATCACACATCTGTGCCTGTAATTATAAATACATGAGATTTCCACTGCAAGCTAGAGCAATTCACTTCATTTTAGCAACAAGGTAAAGTTTGAACCCCACACCTCGCCTCTACCCCCATTTCATTTATTTCTAGAACTGTGATTGCTAATTGTGCTTTCATTATGCATTTTACTCACAGGCCTGAATATGGTTTTTTAATACATAATACACTTTTGATTTGCCTTTTTTGTTTAAAATAAAAAAAAAGGCATTGTGCAACAAAAAGAAAGCAGATAAATGGTCATCATTAAGCATTATTTTTAGTGCAATTACTAAGTGAATGTTATGTGTGAGATCTCGATGTAGCTACATCACGACTTTGGATTGATTTCTGAAGGAAAAAAAGCTTAAACAGTGTTGTTTTTCACCTGGAATTGCACACTGGCCTAACCCTGAAATAAATTTTCTTTTTCTGATTTATTTATTTATGTAATATATTGCTTGGGCAACTGGAGGTCAGCATTATTCTGTGCAAGTTCTCAGGTTAAGTAGCCCATTCACTGCAGCTCTCAGCCTTTCTGGAAGTATTCAGAGACATGATGGCTCTAAGGAGGCTGAGGGCCAAGATTTCCTTTGTCACCAGGAAATTAATTTTATTGTGCAGCAGAGTGTAAAGGTGCAGTGAAAACAAACGTTGTTGCATAGGGTAAGTGATAATAGAGGAAGGATTTGAAGTTTATATCATGTTCATCAAGGTCATTGCCATGGGTTTAGTTCGTACATTTTAAATAAAATACATCTTTAGATCTCATTGGGGCAGATTTTCGTCCTTCTTAAAAACATAAGCAAATAACTTGTGTGGTCTGGATACACAGTGGCAATAACACCAACACATAGTTTACACGCAGCTCAAACAGTAAAAGTCTTAGATGCCATAGTTTTTCTAAGCCCCAGATGAACTAAGAGGTGAGAAGATCAAAAATCCAGTACAGAGGGATGCTTGAATCTCTGTAAGAGCTCCTGGCAAGTTTGCCATTGTTTCTGTCATGTTTCAGAATGGAACCTCATACTCTGAAAAGACTAGAACCTTCAAAACTTATGGGGAGCAACAGAAAGGCAACTTCTGTCATAATAAAAAACCAGTGAGAATCCCAATTAACCAGGTCATTGTCTGTGTAAAAGGTAGGAAAGGAATAATGTATCTCTAAAGCAAATATTACCATTAGGGCCTGTACAATTCTCTATCTTGTAACTCAAGACTTTGGAAGCCGGGTCAGACTAGCCCTAGGTCCTAGGCCACGCACACAACAGTAAATGTAACCCTATGGCAAGCTGGCAAGCCTTGCCAGGATAAAGGTGTTAAGAATCAAAAATTATAGGAGCCTCTTAGGGTAAAAAGGCCTTTGTACTGAAGGAGAAGAAGGTAATTTGTTTACTTTGGAGGCTTCTATACTGAAACCCGAGGCTGTGCTGTGGTGGAGTTCCTACCCTCAGCCCCATCCCCCCTGCTTTTCAGCCCTCACTGCAATCTAGAAATGCTCATTGGGCTTCAGCCTGGAATAACGGGGCCTGGGCTCAGCCCCTCGTGAGCCAATCAAAAACACTGTTTGCTCCCAGGAACTGCTGCTGTCTGACAAGCACTCGTTTTCTTTATGAAGAGCCTTGGAAACTCTTTTTCTAGCCTAAATGGCATAACATTCCTGTTCTCACATTTTCAAAGAAAATGTGCAGACCTGAAGTGTGGCCAGGACGAATCATCATTATGACTAAAGCCCCCTCTCTTGTGACCCTATAAACAGAGGTCTGAAATGAGACCCTTTGAGCTCTTCTGGACTCCAGCAGGCTGTGACCAGCAATCTCCCTCTGAGTGGGGCTTCTCAGAGCCAGTGAACCCTCAAGTTTACTATGCGTGGAGTATCACCAAACAACGATGGATCCTGGGCTGATACCCACACTCCTCCAGGCCCAACCCTTCACCCACTGGGGAGATGAAAAGGCTTCATTACCTTCGAGGGGAATTTTTCCCAGGTACCTTGCACTGACCCTTTCTGTCTGTGTGCATTCACATGCACAAATGCAACAGCAAATCTGGGAGAAATGCTGCTTTCTTAGATGTTTACATACCTTACATGTTATGCCTGTAAGTAATGTTAAGTCATAATTTATTAGCTAAGTTAAACACTGCTAAGTGTTGTTCCTTTGTTAAATTGTTAAATTTAAGTTGTAAGTACTGTTGTTTGTGTGCTGTTAAGTTTGTAAGCTGTATTCATTTTTATCGTTGCTCTTAGTATCCTTTAGTCACACACACCTAAACACACACACGAATGTAGAGAGTTCTCAGTTTATTTCCATTTTGATTGACTGGATTTCATTGGTGCTTTTTTTTTCTTTTCCTCGGTGTGCCTTAACTATCTAGTAAGTAGTAGAGTGAACCTTGCCCAATGAACTTTGTCATGCTGCTGCTTAATATTAAATCTGATTTTAACAGCTACCCTTGCTGGTGATCTTTTAAGCAATCTCAAACACTTGTTCATAACAGCTAGCCATAACGCAATAATAGTGAAGTGATGGCAAGCAGAGGAACTTCTCCAGTATTTTTTTGTATAGCAAAGGTGTCAGTGCCCAGCACGCTGGACTGACTTGAGCAATTTCATTCAGACT
Organism: Pardalotus punctatus; assembly: GCA_013400915.1. NCBI lineage: Eukaryota > Metazoa > Chordata > Aves > Passeriformes > Pardalotidae > Pardalotus > Pardalotus punctatus. The sequence goes on from VZTX01008251.1 coordinate 103,561, forward strand.
AACAGCCTTCTGTTACCAGGAGAATATTATAACAGATTCTGAAATTAGACAGGCAATCCATAAAATTTGATTCACATATTCATTCCTTTCCCAAGTAGAGTATCTCACAAGTGCACAATGCAGTTGTTGTGTTTCACTGAGGGGAACTGCGAGGAGTTCTTTTAGAGTTAGATGGCCAGAAATGAAATTAAGTCAACCAAGACAAACTTTGCATCTGAGAACCATTTATTGGTAACAAACCAAAAGAGTAAGACGTAATTGCCCTGTTAAGGAGAGCAAGGAAAGACAGAAAAGAAGGAAGGAAAATGGAAAAGGAATCAGGGGGAGAGAGAGAAGAGACAGAGAGGAAAAGTGGATATTACCACTAGCAGGTCAGGGAGTACCATCGATGTCCCAGCGGCAGAGGGTGTGCGCATGCTGCCTGCGTGGGGAGCCTGCTCAGCTCCTGGAGAGGCGTGGGCGGCAGACACACAGTGAGTGGGGATCGGGCAGGAAGTGCGGGGCCCTGGACAGCATCGTGGCGGGGATTCCTGTGGCACGCTGGATTGGAGGCAGGCGGGGCGGATGCAGGTGACTCAGGCAGGCGTCGGCCAGGGACGCAGGGAGGCAGGACGGGCAGTAGCCAAGACCGGCGAAGGAGTAGGGCAGGACACAGGTTATACATGAGACTCAGAGGTCAGCCAGTGTCCCCTCAAGGACCCAGTGAGAGGGAAGGAGGATATACAAGGGTGAGCGAGAGCCAGCGAGCGCAGAAAGGCCAAAAGGCAGGCTGGAGCCAGGGCAAAAAGGCCACCAGTGAGCAAGCCCCTGAGCCAGTGAGCAAGCCCGTGAGTGAGCCCCTAAGCCAGCGAGCGAGTCCGAAAGCCAACCAGCAAGCGAGCCCCGAAAGCTCGTAATGCAGTTAGTTTTTATATCCCCTGGCCACTCCCAAAGTCTGCATGCTGACAGGAGTCCATTGGCTGCGTCCAACCTCCCACGGCAGTCCATTGGTGGAGACCTTTCATGGTCAGATTGGAGAATGTGTCTGGAGGGTACAGTGTCTCTGGTGTCCCCTGCCGACTGCCTGTCCCATGTGAGACATGAAATGGGTGCCAGGCAAAGTCTCCCCAGAGACCAGGGCTTCCTGTGTCTCCTGGCTGCCTCCTGCCAGCCACACGTGTGCTCTCCCTGTCCCACATGCCTCTGACAATCAGTGTAGAGACAAATCAAAACTAAAAGGGCTCCTCACAACACTTTACTCCAGTTCTGTGCCAAGCAATCGGCTCCATTAAAATAGGTCATTACATTGAAAGTTCAGTTTTCTGATGATTACAGAAGAAAATGCAAGACACTTCTTTTTTTTTTCCCCCCCAGCAGAATATGAGATAAATTAGGCTGAGGAGCATTTTTGGATGGTGGTTGGACCCTATAATTCTACAGAAACTGATGTTTATAAGTCGAATGTTCTTTAAAAATCCTATTCTTTCAGTATAGATTTCAAATTTCAAAATATAAGGACTGTAAAACATAAAAATATATGCTGCAGTTCTCTTACCTAAAATTTAACCACCTATGTTTTGTAAGATTACCAATAAATGCAAACCTAACCTACTTGATACACAATTTATTCCAAAGTTTAGAAACCCAAAATAGAGATCTAATGTTATAATTAAACGCAAAGCAAATAGACTTTCAAGTATAAACAGCCATTTATTACAAGGTTAAAGCTCTCTTCCACTACACAGATTTGTGGGTAATATTCCTAACATGAGCATCTTTCTGAACTTGCCTTTACTAAGTGAGTTTTTACTTGTTTAATTTTGCATAACTTTTTCTTTTTTTACTACATCTTTTATAAATACACAATGCTTATTGTGAAGAAGAATTCAGCTGAGAAGAAATAAAGCAGGGCAGTTAAAATGCAAGTCAACATAGTTCAAAATGTTATTTTGGAATCATTGAGACAAAATAAATACATCAAAGCCCATACCTCAATTCTGTAATTGTATAAGGTCTACAAAACCTAAACTATTTTTTTTCAGTGGCATCCAAAAAAATCAAAACCCAGAAAAAATATTGTTCAGCTTCAGTTACCTTTTTACTAATGTAAAGTACTTCAAATTTAGAACAGAACAAAATGAGAATGACTTAGAAGCATTTTCAAAGACTACCACAAACTGTTCACGCTGTTCTTCTAAGGAACAACTTTTACCTTCCAGAGGAAAGCAGGATACCTTATTCAATACCATAGGCATTAACCAAAAGAGCATAGAAGCCCATTTAGTTTGGCAAACAGTTTTATAGCACTGGTTTTGTAGAAGTGTTCTTGCTGCACTTGTTAAAAAAAAAAAAAAGCTTATAGCCTTATTCATATCCTGAAGCTTATTTTCATGCTGGGCCAAATCCTATTTTGCCTTGTTTGGATCAACAGCTCTAGTCACACAAGGGAAGCTATTTGATAAGAGAAACAATTGAGCAGAAAATCATAGTAATATTCCAAAGGCCAATCCTGAAGGCTTAGAATTTACAGCATGAAAGCAAACAAATCAGCACAAGCAAAAATTAACAATTAAAATTTTGCAAATGGGAGCTAAACCTCCTACTTTCTCAAGGACAATCTTCTTTCCTTTACCAACAGTTACCTCCGAAGGACATGCTGGAGCTAATTTGAAACTAATAACAGATGTAACCAAGACAGCACTAGTTAGAAGTCTTGGAAAGTGCCTCTGACATTTTTGTCTGGAGGTACAGCCAATAATTTAAATGCAATAGTGTTGGCTTATCTATAAAAAGCCTACTGTTTACTCAAAATAGTCTTTCAAAGTAGATTCAAGTAATTTTCATTAACTGTGAGAATGTAGTAATATATTCATGACTACTATCTATTTGCACTACAATATAATATAATTCCCATTTAAATTAATTCTTTTCATTCCTTTCAAATATCTGATATTTTGCACATGAAGATTAATTTTGCAAAAACATCTTATTGGGCATATTAAGTTAAATTGCAAACAAGACTTTAAAAGAAGCAAGTATGTGAATGCTCATAAGATCAGGAGCCTCTTTGTGAATTCTGGGGCTTTCCCCATGAAGGTACAGAATCTTTTCCCAAAATAATCTGTCTTAGATGATACCCTGGATCATCAATGAGCCAATTATCAACTGCATCTTTTGTATAATGATGTTCTCAAAGGTTTTTTTCAGTGTATAAACAATTTTAATTGAAAGATATATAGGTATTAAAGACTGTCCAAAGACGGGATACAAAGATGATGAAGGACCTGGAGGTGAAGCCATATGGGGAGTGGCTGCGCGCACTTGGCTTCTTCAGCCTGGAGAAGAGGAGACTGAGGGAAAACCACACAGCTGTCTACAACTTCCTCATGAGGGGAAGCAGAAGGGCAGACACTGATCTCTGCTTTCTGTGAGCAGTGACAGGATCCAGTGGAATGGCTAGAGTTGTGTTAGGGGAGGTTTAGACGGGATATCAGGAACAGGTTCTTCACCAAGAGGGTGGTTGGGCACAGAGTTCAAGGAACGTTTGAAAAATGCTCTCAGGTGCAGGATGGGATTGTTGTGGTGTCCTCTGCAGAGTCAGGAGTTGACTTTGATGATCCTGATGGATCCCTTCCAACTCAGCATTTTCTATACTTCTATGAATACTAACCCACTCCTCCTCCTCCTCCTCTTTTTGGTCTCAATATGTTGTACATCAGCCTCATTTCACAGACACTGAAACTCTGTACAGCTATCATGAATAAAGGCAGCTCCTGTCTGAGCTGTGTCAAAACTGCAGCTTTTACAGACCTTTTACTGACTCAGCAGAAAGTATCTATTTCTCAAAAAATATTATCACCTCCATTTTCTTTCCTGTTTTCCCTGTATACTAATATTTCTTTTTCCTTGAAAGAGCAGGAAAATAGCTTTTCATTTTTGGAACAATGAATAAACAGTGCCATCTTCTGTCTATGTCACTGCAGGAAAACAGGGCAGTATAGCCTCAAATCACAGGATTGAGGTTGCAAAGTTCTACGTGAAATCTCTGTAAGTTTTATCACACACAACATAATGCACCACATCCTTCAAGTGCTTAGTGGTACTGGTACTTTATCAAGCAATCATGTATTTAAGACACTGATTTGGAATTAATTGCCTTACAGATGTACTCATCTCTTCTTTTTGAGAAGAGTAAGCAAGGGATTATTATCAACTACTGAAGATTTCATTAATTATTTATCAATGTCTTTCTAAGATGTAAATATTTTTAACACCCTGAAGATTGCATTTCTATTTCGCTTTATAGAAACACCTCTTTAGTCATCATTTATCCTTAATATCATTTATAATCTTGTGTGCCAAGGAAACAGCCTGGAATAACAAAAATATTTCAGAGTGAGTCACAATGGCTTGGGTTAGAAGGGACCTTAAAGATCATCCAGTTCCAACCCCCTGCTATGGGCAGGAACACCTTCCACAACACCAGGTTACGCAGAGCCACTTCCAAAAGGGTCTTGAACATTTCCAGGGATGGGGCAGCCACAGCTTCCTGGAACAACCTGTGCCAGCACTTCACAAACCTCATAGAAAAGAATTTCCTTGTAATATCTAACCTAAGTCTACCCTCTTTCAATTAGAGTAGAAACACTTGGCATTTTAGTAACCATTTATCCTTACTATCATTTATAATCTTAACTTGTATGCCAATCACACAGAGGTTGTAACGTCTGAAATATTTCAGATTCTGAGTTCTTGCTTTTATAAATGATGTCATATGTGTTCTTGGAGATAGAAAGCTGCAAATATTCCCTATGATAATGGAGAGAGAAAGCATGGTGTTCTACTAATTTCAGGCATTTAAGTAGGGCATCCATATGTAATTTTATTTTCATATCAAGCGGAAAGTAAAAGAAAAATACATTTGAGATGAGAAAAAAAAATTAGATCATCCTTCTTGAGTTCATGAAATCTTCTGGCAATATGCATGAAAACCACCAGTAGTTTTGTGAAGATTCCACCAACTACAGAGCAGTGTACATTTATAAAATACTTTCCTAAAAGGCTAATGGAAGGGATGCCTGCTGCTCTCAGTAGACAATACTTTAATTCTTATGGCCACCAGCCATTTTTGCAGTGGCAGTTTGTTGTAGATTTCTGAGTTTCAGTCTGCTTAAGCAGGAACTGGTTATGCTAAGGAATTCCCTGGAATGGTTGTGAACTGAAGAAATTAAACATCTCTAAACACCATGAGCTCACCATAAACTGGGGCTCACACTTCACTGTCTCATTATGTATAACCATTGAGGACAAGAGTTGCTGAAGAAATAAAATGGACATGGAAGCAGCGACCTATTTTTGACATCTGGGAATGTGACAAATTAAGATTTCAATTAAAATGTTGAGGCATTGATTCACTCTCAATTCTGTCAAATATGTCCTAAGTGATCCTGAGCAAAATTCATTTAGGAAGTTCATTAGATGTTTGGAACAAGATATAGCTGTTAAATGTTCATATGACTTTTTTGATGGTACAGTCATGGAATTTGCTGGGTTTTATCTTGAACAGGGGATTTGGAAAGCCAGGGAGAAGACTACATTCAATAATTTTAAATGCAAAGATTTAAAAGAAATTACACCCAAACCAAATGTTTAAGAAATATCATAGAGGGTAAAAAATATCAAGTATGTACAGGCTATGAAATGGCAAAATTAAACTGCAATATTCAACTGATGCCTTAAAGAACTTAAAAATGAAACAACACACTTTCGAGATAATATTAGTACAGGAGGTGATATAAAGGCTGGTTTTTATTGGAGGCCCCCAGGTCCAGATTTGGAAAATGTTCACAAAATGTTCATCCCCACATGAGGTGAATATAGTTTTATCAATTTAGCAAATTAGCATATTTGACAAAAATCACCAATTAGACACGTAAGAGGTGAGGTAAATTCCCCAGTTCAACCCTCTCTAAATCTTCCCACCTCAGATGGAAACAAACTTTGTTTATGAAAATGTGTCTTGAAGAGTTGTTTTCAGCCTTGGTTCCCAAGAAGAACCAAGATAGGATAGGGGCCTATCTTGGGTGATTTTATGATAACACTCTATTCCTGATCGTCTGCTTTATGCCCAGAAATGGGTCCTGTAACTTTAACCTAGGTTCAGGGGAGCTGGCACAGGCTTTCTTCAAGCACTCACACCCAGTGTGCTGGGCTTATGACGCAGAAGAGATACCTTTCTGCTTTTAGCTAGCTTGGTTCTTGTTAGCTGAGGCAGGAAGTCTTTCCCTGGACTGCAATAACAATCCTCCTGCAGTTTCTGTGGTTTCTTCTGGAACTGTTCAGCTTAGCTTTGGTCCAAGAATCAGACCATTGGCAGAAGCTGGCCAGCACAGACCTGCGGGGAAGCCGCAGAGACACCTCATCTCGGCCCAGACCCAGGGAAAAGCTGAACCGCTGAAAGAAAGAACTCTAAATCTACCAAGTTCATCTGCAGTGAGGAAGAGACCAAACCTCAGAGGTCTGCCAAGTTCCCATCTGTTTTTTGTCTTTCCCAAGCTGCTATGTGGACTCTTCTTCCCTCCCCTGAGACAAAGCCATTGGCTATTTTGTCTTTCCCTAGCACATGGCTGGTGGAGCTTTTTTTTTTAACCTTCTCCTGGCATTTTGGGTTTGTTTTTTTCTGCTGTGAGTGGGTGCACGTGTGTGGCAGGAGGTAAGGTTCTGAAGGTTCAATATCTAACAGCTATTATTTTTCTCTTTCATGTCATGCAGACACATTGTTTGTCAAAGAAACAGGGTTTTTTCACTTTCACTGACCAATATTGATTTGGTATTGGCGAGAAGAGATTGCTAAAACCCCTTTTCTTTGAGGAAACACTCATTCCAGGGCGTTTTCTCCCAAAACTTTTCTCTAAACTGGGACAGGGCCTTGGACTGTGTTTTGTCTTTCTGCCTAGGGAAAAGGTAGGGAAAACTAATGCAAATATGAATACAGTAATAGGCTGCAAATATGAATACAGTAATTGGCTACAAATATATGTGTAAAGAATACAGAAAATATATAGAAGAAAAAAGGCAAAAATCAACCTGGCATCACAGTAACAATATACAATAACAAGGATATACATTACAATACAATTTAATTTCAGGATCATGTACTATTTCCTGCTTCTTAGTATAGTTTCATCTAGAAATAAAGCCTCTGTAATGGTAGCAGAAGACTGTCTATCCCCCTTCCCAGCCCTTAAGAAAGTATTGACTTCAACTGAATTAAAAACGATAAAGACTTTCACCTCTTCTTATTTGCTCAATCCGCCTGAGCAAAGGTAGCAGTATGGTTAAGTAAAAAAAAAAATAAACAAACTTAAATTCTCCTTTTCATGAGGCATTAATCAACTGGTCCATTTACACACATTCAGTTCTAAATCAATCATAATACAATGGCCATTGTCCAGCCAAATAAGAAGAAAACTTGGAAGGAAGCAGGTGGCATTGTGCTGGAATTCAGGGATTGTGCCAACCAAAAAGAGGTATTGCAGAGAGGGGACGTAACAGATAGAGGTTGTAAGTCTGGAAAAAATTGGACTTCCATCCCCCTGCTGTTGATGGAAACCTCTACAGCATGATGATTGCTCAGCATAAGGTTATTTGTTAAGATTTATGGACCTAGGCTTCCAAATAAGGTCTGACACTGCACTGTATCCAGGCACAAACTCTCTGCCTTGCTCACTACTCAAACTTGGTCCCATTCACCCAGTGTCAATTACTCTTCTTTCCAACACCTTGCTTCTAATTCAAATCATATTCTTGGTCAGCCAGTCCAACAGACCTACCCAGGACACATCGTTGGCTCTGCACAGTTGTTTCAATCCCCAAAATACTCGACTTACCTAATTTCCCACTACCTCCGCCCACTAATTCTCCCACTCCCTGTCTCTTTATCTGAGCTTCGCTGCTAGCTTCATCCCTGCATCCACCTGCTTCCACCTTTTTCTCTCTTTTCCCTCTTAGTTTCTACTCTTTCTGCACAGGAATAATTGATTAGTATTTCAAAATTAATAGTTTTATTTTAACCCTCAAAGACTGAGAGCAATAATTACTGCAGAAGTTCAGCTTCATTTTCTAACTTTACCAAATATATCAGTCTGAGGAATTTACATGTAAGTAGCCCTGAGGTGTTCAGAAAGTATGAATGTAAGAACAAATTAAGCATACTCAATTATTATGTGATTATGAGATGATTTGTAGGTCTCATATTTTATTGTTCTTCTAAAAAGCTGGAGTATTGCAATAGATGTGATGTCTAAAATTACTAGTAAGGCCACAGTCAAAAGACCAGCAGTTTTTTAGTTAAAAAAGAAAAAAAATGTGTTTTTTTCCCTAAGAACTTAAGCCAGTTTATATTTTTGGTAGTAAATATTAATTTATGTAATTCATGCCCACAAAGCCTACAAAATTTTTTTTATTTCATAATAATAATAAATCCATAGCTTCACATGAATAACTAAATTAATGAACCTGGATTTAAAAACTAAGAGCTTTGAAATAGCTGTATTACTTTCTTTGATCCCCACAGTGTGGAAAGAAAAAGAATGTTGTACTCTTTGACTTGAAAAGAACAACAAACCATGCTTTGGGTCACTCCCATTTTAAATGTTATCATACAATGCATGTTAAAAATTAACAGTGATATTTTATTCTAACCATAAATTTGCAGTGTTTATTCCTAGAAGTATTTATGAACCCTTGAGATTAGCTATGTAAGAAACAGTTTTGGGTTTTTTGGGGAGTGGGAGAAAAATATCAGTACTCAATCTTCTGATATATTTGGCTTCTGCCTAAACAAGATCCTGTTAGATTTGGCTTCTTGTTTAGACAAGATTCATATTTCATGGCATAAAGCGGACCAATCACAGCTGTCTTGTTTAGACAAAATCAAGATCTGATTCAATTAACTTTGACTACCTCAGCTTTCTTGTCTAACAACAAAGCTGTAGTATATTAAATCAGAATGTAAAAAAGTAACAAGTTGCATCTTCATTTCAGTGGGAAGAGCTTCCATATGAACTACTAATAGCTTTCACAACCCATAACAAGGATAACTCATTTTAAATATTCAGTAGAGTCAACATTTCATTATTTCAGTGTGCCAGCTGGTCATTATGGTATATTATAAGAAATGATGATATGATGTGCAGAATTATAAAATGACGGCTCACTCTTGCAAGTACAAGATTTTTTCTTTGAAAGCTGAATTACTCCACATATTTATTTTAATTTATAGTTTGTTCTCTTTTCAATGAAATGACACTATCCAAGGACAGCTCTTTCACTTCTTGAAGCAACTGAAGAAGAAAAGTGACAGCTAAGACAAACTCCCCTTTTATTAGAAGAATATTTTTCAAAAGGTAATAACAAAGTGAAATAAAAATACACGTAATATAAAATGACAAAAAAATAAAAATTATGCCATGATATCTTTGTACAGATAGAGTTCCTACCCACAATTCTTTTCTACTACATACTAATGAAAGATTGCAAAACAAATTTACACAAGCCCTTGCCATTTGTACAACAAACAAGTCTGGATTTCTAATTGCTGCAAGCAACTTACCACATTAGCAGTAGCTCAAGCAGAATATATTCACTTTTCAATGTTACCAAATGTGTACCACTGTAGGTGCTAAGGGACATATTCTTTATACTCCAATGCTTCTCTACAAAAACAAATATTCTTACTTGTTGCTCATTTAGGAAGAGATCTTTCAGTAAACATGTTTATACAGATGATTTGTCTTTCCAATCAGAATAAATTTCTGTTTGAAAAAAAATTCTTACTTGAAAATTCATGCTGCACATAAAATGCTGCACAAGCTGTGTGATAATTTTTCAGGCAAAACAAAAAGATAAGGCCACATCTTGCTGTTAGAAGCTCCTAATTTTAAATTTTGCTACAAAACTAACAAAACGCATTCAAGTGGATGTCAGGGACAGACATCAGAAAAACACTTGGTTAGACGAAGATAACATCTGGCGATCTAACTGTAAAACTTCTGACAGGTAGGTTCTTTCCAACTGCACTCACTGTTTCACATAAAATCCAGAACTTAACAGGATCTCTTACATGCTAACAAAAGATAAAAGAAAAACAGTATTTTTCAAGAGCTTTCTAAAGGGACAATTGTCATCACGATTAGCTGTGTGATAATTTGAGCTGCTTCATTGTAGGACTTATCTACTAAGAAAAACAACAAATGAAGAATGCCACAAAAGCTTGAGTGATCCCCAAGGGAGCTTCTGTTAATGTCACTGAAGTATTGAGACTCAAACTATGACTGAGGGTGACACTTTTGAGTTTCTTTGGCTCAGAGAATTTCATGTAGGTGTAGCAATCTCTGCATATGCTATACAATGTAGTACTGAGATTATTTTACACAGATTGTTACTAGTTAGAGACTGCATCTATAACCTTAATATTGGGACTGGCATCAGACAAAATCAAGTGGTCTTCAAGCATTTTCCTGTTCTACATTAAGACACAATGGAAAGATCAAAATAAGTATAAATATATAAGCATATATAAGTACATAGACAAAGAGATCAAAAACCAAATCTGTTGGATATGATTAGTAAAAAACTGGAAAGCCAAACTGATGGTGGGTGGAGTTCTCATCTGCCAGGGATGTCACATAATGTCACTGAAGACATAAAATTTTGTAGCTATGTTCTTTCAGTCAGTTGACAGAAGTAAAATGAGCAGAAAAAAAGACTGCCAAGCAGAAAGCCTGAGCTGTAGTAGTGAGCAGGGTGGATTTATCACGACTAATCAGGCCATGCTGATAAACACAGAAGATATAGCCATTCCCCTGAAGATGATATCAGCTGGAGGAGATGTCACAATCTGTTTAAGAAAGCACTCTGTGGATGGAAAGAGGAGAGAGTCTCAAGAGACACCTTATGGGCAAGAGGATTCAACAAACTGTGCCTCAAGAGCTCAAATTCTAGGAGGAAGGACAGAATAAAATGCAAAATCTAAAGTAAAAGACATAACAGATCCTGTGTTAGCAGTGGTGGCAAAAAAAAAAAAGGAATAAGAAAATTAATGCACATTGTATTTTAATTATTCATTTCTTAATACAGTCTGATTCACTCTTATCTTAAACCTCTGTTAAAATACATTATTCCATTGCCTTGAGCTATGAGAGACCTAAAATGCTTTCTAGCATGATTTGCCTTTTTCCACAAAAGAGAGACTAGTTATATTTATGTATTTCTTCCAATATTTAATATGAAATATACATACTCTGCTTAAAAAATAATACCATCTCACTTTGTATGGGTAATTTTTCACATGGAGACCACAAAGGTCTTAAAAAATAAGAGCTGTTATTTTCTATTAAAAATGATATATAGAAACCTTATAAACTTCGAGGTCCCTCCAAGGAAACAACAAAATTTTGCACTTTTGAGAAGCAGGGTTTTTTTACATCACAGGTATGTGTGGCCTTTAAAATGACTGTGAGATTCTTCCACAGTGCTAATAAATCCCCAACACCAAAAAAAAAAGGCAAACAATTATGACTTGTCTCTATGGTTTCTACTTAGAAAAGTGAATAGTACTAAAGATATTCCTCCTAAACTGTCTGTTCTGCATGTGATTGTACCAGGGACAATTGAGAGGAAATTTCATGTTAATTACAATGTAGCAAATGGGCAAAATATGTTACACAGGTTTTTTAAAATAATTTAAATAAATATTTGGACAACAGCTTTACTCACTAGACAAAATGTAGCTAATGTCTTCTCACTGAGTATAACTAGTTGAAAAGCTATCAGAGAAGGAAAGTAAATTTCAGAAAACAGGAGTCTTAGCTTTCAGTGAAATGAAAGTAATCCCTTCCTAAAAACCCTATATAAGACAAGGGGACTATTTGCTCAGTGGGTAAATTGTGTGCTCAACAACTATTTAAAATGTAAGTGGATGCAATAAAATAAAGAAAGGTGTAGAGATTTCTTGATACCTGTCATTCTGAACAAAGGAACCTGACCACTAGAAAATAAGACCAATGCTTTAAAATTACTCTAAAGCAACTGAAGACAAGTTCTTCTGCTTGTTTGGAAAAATGTGTACCTTAAAGGCACAGACTTTAGAATTAAGTGTAAACCATTATGTGTAAAATAGGATGAAGGCAGTAAAGCATTGGCATTAGCGATTGGTTGGCTATTGGCTATTACAGCTAATGGCTACTGTGATAAAACTACAAAACTACTAGTAGAGATGAGCAGAAACAACATTTAGACTTCACTGAAGAAGATACTGTTTTGCTGATTTTTACCTGAAAGCTCAGATCTAAATGCAAGTTCAAAACTGCATATATTCCAATGTCTACCTTTGACAAATGATTTTCTGATTAATGACAAAGCAGAAGAGAAAAAACTTATTTTTACTCTAGAAACCTACAAATAGTGAAAGGAGGATTTCATTTTTACAGACTTGAGACAACCATGCTACTCAGAATATTTTTTAATAAGTTACATTTTTCTCTGTATTTACTGCATCTGTTATGTTACCAAAGTCTCCTTACTTCAAATCTGAACAGCAGTGCTTTCCTGGCTTCATGTTTCAGTCAGATGAAAGGGAACTTATCAAAAATTTCTAATGTTTTATTATCCATTTACTTCATCCTTCACTACACAGGTATCACCTCCTATAAGAAGCCTCTGTCTTCAGCCCAGGAAAAGCCAGGGAGGAAACAGAAACGCGTGAATTCTAATGCTTACGCCAGTGGAGACAGAGAAATCACTCAACCTACGTGCTCCTTCCACTCCCTCTTGCTTTTCAATATTCCTGATATGTTGCTTTCCCCCCTTACACTAAGGGGAATTTCTCACTGTGTGAAAAGTTTGGGGATTATGATGTTTTGCTTTCTTTGTAGAGCAGAGGCATTTAGATAAAAAATCAGTCAGATCAAAGGTCAGCATTCCCTCATATTTTTAAGCATTCAAAAGTTTAATGGTTTTCCTCTGAAAATATACAAAACTTCAATTTGTACCCAACAAATACACTATTCATAAATATAAAATGGCATTAAGATTTACACCCAAATTAAAACCAAATCAGAGTTACAAAAATGTTTTGCTACAGCAAAAAGAAAGAAGAAAGTTGAAGCTATTCAATATAGACATCAGAACTGTTTGCTAAGTACTACTGATAAGGAAAGTATCATCAAAGTCAATATGCTTTGTGAAACAAATAATTTTAAGAAAATTGGATTTTCAAGTGAAAAGCTGTTAGACTGAAACTTTCTGGCTAGTCTTTAAAAGAAATTGCTCTTAGTTAACCATTTATGTGCTCCATGAGTAAAAGGATATTTTTGCTTTAGCTTTGAAAATAGAAACCTCATTAAATATGTAAAACTGAATAGGAAACTCTAATAATGAAATGAGTTCCCAAAAAAGTAAACAACTATGATCCATCCACTTTATTTCAATTGTCTGGGAAAAAAAAGTAGCAATTATTTAACCAACGCCAAAGATAACTCTAACAGTTGATATTCATCTCTGCCTTTGGTGATCTAGTGTTCAAAGTTTATTTCATATAGCCAATTCTTGATTTACTTTGGGTCTGTGAGTACCCAGAAACTGAAAAGAATCAAAGTATTTGAGTTGGTATTCAAATTTGGGCTTAAGAACTAGGGTGCTTATTTGAAATACTTCCATTGAAGTCCATGATTTATTAGTCGTGTTTGTAATTCTTATGAACACAGGTTTTTAGAATTTGTCTTCTGCCTCATCTGTGGGGAAGTTAGAGTATATCAAAGTTTGAAATGTTTTGATTTCATTGAATGCCAGTTTTCTCTATAAAAGATCAGAGTGTTAATATTATAATTTAATTATTATTCTTCAGTATGTAAAAACTAGGTACAACAGAAAATGCCTGCAGTTTATTGTCAAACTCCTCAGGAAGAAAATTTACTCAATTTAATCTCTAAATCTTGCTTAATACTATTGACATGTTAAATAATGGGAATAACTGCAAGAATAGTGCAGGCATACTATTTAAATAATAAATTTATTTTTTGTTTGGAAAAGCAGTATAAAAGATGTGTATGCGTATGTATTTGTAGACAATTATGATACAGCAGGAGCTGAAGTTTTTGTGGTTTGGTGCCATGGAATGACACACTTGGAAGATCCTTTTTATCAGCAACCATTGCAAAAGGGTCGCCATTGTTGCAACAACCCTTAACAGTACAAAATCATTGCAGAGGCTTCAAGTCAAGCAGAACTAAAAGTCTGATTTGTTTCTCAGAACTGCAGGGGTAGAATGGGAAAGGCCTTTGAAAGAAAAAACCCACTGCAGCCCCCTTTGAAGACATAAAGTCAGAAACACTCGAGAGGCTTGAAAGGAGCCACAGGAGACAGAGCCAGCTCAAAGGCAGGAACATAAAAACAAGCTGTATTGGGTCAGACAACCATGTCAGTGTGCTGTCTCCAAGGGGACTGATATCAGATGCTTAGGGAAAGTATGCAAGTGTACTGTCTCAGCTTCCAACACCCCATAGCTGAGGCATTTCTAGGTGGCAAAAGTAGTTTATCTTTAGTGAAACTTCTGATAGGTCCAAATCTAGGAAATGACAAAATTTCACTAAGCCCTTTATGCCCTTAACCATTTGTAAAATGTCCCCTGACACCAAAACTGGTGCCCACAATTAATCAAGCAGACAGGAAAAGATGAAGGGTCTGCCAGGGATAAAGTCTTTTTCCAAAGAGATGCTGGAACCAGGAAGAGAACCTGAACGTTCCACACAGCCAGTAAAAGCTTTCCCATGTCGTGTTATCAGACACCCTTTTCTATGTTGGAGTATTTCTTGCAAAGAGGAATGATAACTGTGCTATCATTAATAAGAATACAGAGCACCATTCAGTGCACACATATTTAGTGAGTGAGGAATGAGGAGCAGGTACTGGCACAACCATCAGCCTCTAATAAGCAGCGACCTGGCTTTTAGTAAAGGTAAAGATGCCCAAGGCTTCTATTTGTGTGAGAGCACTGAGGTGAAATCATTAGTTTTTATTGTTAAATATGCACCTAAAGAAGGAAAAAAAAATCTTAATGGCTGATTCTATCGCAGCTACTTGCCCCCAACATTTCTTACATGGACGTTTTCATTTGTATAAGACTGCCTGAACTTCTTCTCTTAATGCAGCTTGGTAAATCCTGCACATTTGACTCAAATTACTATTGATCACTTCTGCCACTGCCATGCCTGAAAACAACATTCTGAGTCAGAACAAAAGGATGGTTCCTGGTCAGTAGTGGCAGGTATACTTCACCAAGGGATTAATCATCAGAACAACACGACACTCAGCATAGCACTACTTATTTTGGTATTACCTGCTCCCATGGAGCAAAATATGTTAAGCATATATTTAATTAAGGTTAGATATTTTACCCCATTCATCACTGAACTTAAGGAATGTTCCTAAATGGGGAACTATCATTATGATAGCTAGGGCAAATGAAATTTTTGTTCCTATTTATTCCTTGCTGTTTCTTTTGCTCTTAGAAGCATTTATTCCCTGGAGAAATGTCTCCTTTCCTGTCTAAAAACTGATTTTGCAAGTGCTGCACTGATCTCAGGCCTTAACAACAAAAATAAGAAACATGAAATATGACATCTCAGCAGAGCTCAGTAGGTTCAGCACATTAAATTTTAGAGGATACCCTTTTATGTGTGATTTGGTTTAGCCTGATCAGGCTTAGTTCTGTATACACTGATGGAGATTTTCCACTATCAGGACTTTATTGCTTTACACACTCACAAGGGAAAGAAAGCCAGGTTCACTGACTTTGTGTGTTACTTAATTTCTCTGTCATTGTCACCCACAGAAAAGCTTGCAAGCCTGGCTTTGTGTCTCTTTCATTGCATTTAGCAGCTGTTGTATAGTTGAAATTGGTATCTACAAAGTGCCTGCCTATAAAAAATCAGCAATAGGCAGTCTTTGGAAATTGATGCTGGCAATAGAGAAGTCATCTAGTCACGTCATCTTTGATGTCTTCTACTGAAAATGAGGGTCTGTTTTTTACAACTATCATATCCCCATCAGATTATCTTTGTGATATTAACCTGCTAGACTTCTATGACTTAAATCAAGCTGTTGTGTGGAGGAAAAAAAAATGCAGAAAATGTAAAAGCAACAAAGATGGGGCTTGTTCTGTAAAATATTTGGAAGAGTTAAGTGAATAATGCTTATTGCCCCTGTCCATGCTAGAATAGTTTACTCTTCTGGCACAATAATGTGAGGTTAGAGAAAGTTCTAAATAGAGCTGAAAAATTTGGTTGGGGTATTTTTTGTTGGAATCACAGTTAAGGAAGTGAAGAGGATGTTAAAATGAGCAAGACATTCACTAGTATTTCAGCATATATGCAAAATAGCACAAAGCAAATAACCAATAAAACAGTCATTATTTTAGTCAAGCTTCATCAAGAGTTTTGGCAGAAAAAATATTATAACTATTTTTGAGAAAAAGATTCAGATGTTTAAGGCTTACTTCAGCGCATTCCTTCACTTTATGACCCAATGTTAATGTAACACCTGAATTACGTTTTGGTTTTTTTAAGGTTAAGAAAAATATTAATTTTGGACTGATAGTAATTTCTAAAAGCCAAAAGTCTTTACAACTTTAATTCTAATATCTAAAATAACCACCTTAAAAAGAATAGCAAGTGGTGCTTGTCAGAATGCTGGCAGAGATGCAAACACATATTGTAACCTGAAAGTTATCTCTATACCATAAAAATGCCTGAGACCATTTGCTGGCTCTAAGGCTGTCTGGCACAGAAAGAACTGTATCCATATTATTAAAGTCTCCCAATCCCTAAAATCAGAGTGGAATTATCAGTAATTCTGGGCTAACACAATGCCAGGAACTGCTCTATATTGCAAGTGTCAAGGTCTGAGCACCATTTAGTGCCAGGAAACACTGGCACTGCTGGCTCCAGTTTTCATGTACAATTTGATATAATCATGGAGAGCAAGGGACCAGAACAAAAAGACCAGTTCTTCACTACGGATGACAGAACAATGTAGGCATAGGCAGCAAGACTACTGTAGGTAAAGAGACAGTCTGGGGGTTGTGTTGTTCAGCTACAGGTTTTGTGGTGTTAACCCATTTCCACAGCCACTGTCTTGGAAATCAAATGCTACTTTTCTTTGAAGAAGCTGGTTTAAGTCAGTTTTTAACCAATTTATCAGGTTTTCAGAGGAAACCAACCAAGCAGCCGAATGTGTCATATTAACAGCTAGTATGAGAGAAACAGAAAGCCATACTCATAATGCGAAACTGATTGGAACCTGGGGTTCCTATTCCCACAAAAGAACAGGAAGTCAGGCCTGCAAGGCAGCAAGAGAACATGCAGGCTGTAAGATCAAGGAGCCTGAAAAGCCAATGGAAAATAGCATCATCTTAAAATCCCCACAAAACCTTATGACTAAACTCACCTTAATCCACACAACTGAGAGAAGGAGAGGGGATACAACACTACAGCTCAGACCTACTCCCATAAGGCAGCAGGGACAGTCTTTTTTATGTCCTTGCTTCCAACTTAAACTGGTGCTCACAATTCATTGCACCTTGGCTCAGCAGCAGCAAGATTGAGCCAGTCACAGACCTCAGGGTTGACACACATTCCTTCATCTTTGCCACACATTCCTTCATCTTTGTCACAATTATCCCTACAGCAGCATCCTGTGGACTCCTGCTATAAATCCTGTATGAATCTTATGGTTATTGTTCATAATGAATGGAAACAGAGATTAAAAGGAAGAAAAGAAGCAGCAATAGCAATTATTTCTTTATCATCCTGGAGTATCAACAGGGAGTGACTCAATCTCTCACTGATAGTAACCCTTGAAACTTTGTGGTGGAAATCATCAGTAGGCATGTCATACAGCACATGTGAGCACAGTCCTTTCATTTTGAAGTACAGGCTACTTGCACTGTGTCTCAAAAGGAAGGGAAAGCTCTGAGGGAAATAAGGATCATCTGAAGGAAAAACTGAATTGTACCTTCCCAAGGTATAGTAATGGAAAAATAATCAGGGCAGCTTCACAGAACATAAGGGTCTCAAGGCTACCAAAACTCATCTTTGAATCTATTAGCTTTAAAATGTTGTTAGTTACAATTCGGAATGTTTGCTTTTTCTACAATAATTTGTAAGGCAATAGAACAATAAGAAAACCGAAATAAATATTCCTGATAAATAATTTTCTGGTTTGCAGCATTTTTAAGGACAATGATTCTTGGCTGGAGATACACTCAGAGTAACCCAGCTGTCCTGTGCCCAGAAAGGATGCAAATAGCAAGCTAGGGGTAGAGTTAGCAGGTCATCCACAGATCTAACTATTTTTATAAGCTAGTATATTCTCCAAGTAAAATTATAAGGACTGCTAGAGCCATAACCAGTGCTGTTAGAAGGCCTAAGGTTATGTTTGACTGCAAAAGGTGCTCAAGATTAGCTGGGCTGATGATACTACAGGGACTGGGACACCGTCCCGATGCAGGGGCAGGGTGGTGGGAGCCCCAAGGGACTGGGCAAAGACAGCCAGGCCCAGGAACACCCTCAGGGCCCATACAGAGTTCATCCTAGTTATGTATCTGAACATAAATGCCAAGTTTTCTACTGCTTTTTTTTTTTCTTCACATTTTTTTTTTTGTTATGTGACATGACTTTATTCCCATATTTCTCTGTTCCTTAATAGGTTTTAAAGCACAGAGTAGATAGGAGCATGCTCACTTATGCCAGGGTCTATGACTAAGTATCCAGCATCCTTCCCAAAAAGCAATTTCAATGTCACTGAAAAGAACACACGATCAATACAATTGTGGCATCAAAACTGACTTCTTTAAATTGAAAATACCACAGTGAGATAGTGGTCATGGCAGCTCATGAGCTCAGTCATAACAACAATAATGAGAGATGATGGTCAATATAGCACTGGCCATACATAGACGGTCCATATCAGGGTTAC
This sequence comes from Pardalotus punctatus, assembly GCA_013400915.1. Classification (NCBI taxonomy): domain Eukaryota; kingdom Metazoa; phylum Chordata; class Aves; order Passeriformes; family Pardalotidae; genus Pardalotus; species Pardalotus punctatus. The sequence continues at coordinate 122,575 of VZTX01008251.1, forward strand.
AGCAAATAAAAGAGAATTTGTAAACCAAAACAGGAGCAGCTAATTCCATATAACTAATGAATCCATGGAGTATCGTTTAAACATACATAAGACTTTTTGTCTGCTTTGGCTTTTGCCAACACTTCACTATATTTGTTGCCAAAATATTGTATATATAAATATATATATATAATGCATAATAATAGATAATATAAATATATATATATATGCAAAAATATACTATATATAAAAATACAGTACATATAAAATATAGTGTGCAGTACCATTACTGTCAGACCACAGAGTGCTGTTAGAGGAAGAGGAAATAGCCTGGATAATAAATACAGCAGTTATAAACTTCCTCTTAATAAATACTTTACATTCATGAGGAAAGCATGACTTCAGACATAATATTAACTTCTTGCCTAAAATCTAAGGAACAGTCTGCCAGAGACACAGCTGACTCTTTTTTTAAAAAGGTAATGGCAATTAACAAAATAAAATGCACATCATTAACAACTGACAAAAAATGTCAAAAAATATTGCCCAACTTCACAGAAAAATGAATATCCCTGGTTTTGTGCTATCAAGACTATGTACCTTGGAAAATATATTTTAATAATTTTTCTCTTTCATATTTCTATTTTTTGTATCTACACATCAAATAAAAATCTAGAGATGCTGAAGATTTCAGTTATCCTTGTGGGTCCCTTCCAACTAAGGAAATTCTATGATTCAGGGAAGAATCTAGGTGCAGAAAGAAGGTTTACAAAGAAAGACTGTGTGTGTAGTCCATATAAACACCAAATTATCTAAGCAAATTGCTTTTTCCTCTTTTTCAATGCCACCTATCAGTTACATATGCAAATAATTGCATAACCACTTAGCTGAATTACTTCAAAACATTGAAACCTTCAATTGCTACTTATGATCTTTTACTTAGCCTCTTGAGTTGTCATATGTTTTTATATCAAAGTAATTAAAACACTACAAATGCAAGGTTTATATGCAAAGCTTTCATGCTTAAAACTCTGAGCTATTCAATTAAACAGCTATAAAACCTTTACTAAACTATCAATGGAATGTGTATAATCTATGATTACCTAGAATTAGTATGAAAATCCATCTCAAATCCTCTGAATTTCTATTGCCTGAATGTCTCTACAGAACAAATAATTTCTAATGAACCCAGATGAATTATACCAGGATATGAGCAATTTCAATTTTCCAAATAAGAGTTGCTTTTGCATCCTAAAAAACCTGCTACTCCTGAAAATAACTATCTCTCATAGAAAGTACTGGGCTTTTGATGAATGAATGTACAATTCTAAAATATTTAAGTAACATAAGTGATACATAAGTATAATTTAATTTGGTGATGCAGAAATAACCTGCTGGTGCTGCATGATCCTTTCTCCTTCCGGAGGTCATGATTCTTGATTTGTTAATATCACCTGTAGCGTATATTTTGTTCCTTGCCAATTTAAAGTTTCTGTCCAAATGCATCGCTAGGAGTGATGGTGAACCTGGACCAGACAGATAATAGGGACATGGTATATCCCAGAAGTACTGCAAAAGCATTTGAAATCTATATTTTCATTATTTTTCATGAAAACTGAAACCTTTCTCTTTTGCAAATTTTGACTTTGTCCATATCCAGAAATCCTATTACTTTCCATTGTTAATGAATAACTTTCATGCACAAAATGTTCTCATTTCATTTTCATAAATAGCAGTTTAGCCAGAAACATTTAGACCATATCTACCTCATCTGTATCGGTGAAACCATCACTGAGCATTAATGAATGTAAACAAGATCATAACTCCAGTTACAATAAATGCCTTTTCAGCTTCTTATATGCATTTGCACTCCAGGGTAGATGCTCTCCCATGCCCTGAAATGTGACCTAAATATCCCAGTCCTATACAGCAACACAGAGATACTCTTCTGGAGAAAATAAAGTGCTCCATGTGCAAGGGTTATTTATATTTGCTATGACTAGGAGGAAAAAGAAGAACTGGGGAAAAAAATGGTAAAAAATAGGAATGACTGATGTAGACAATCCATAAATCGTTGTGAGAATTAACTTGAAATGATGTCACATCAGCATAAGAAGGCTCCACGGTAATGAATTTGAGTAAAGAAGATGTGAGTTTATTCCAATTCCCACTTCTTAACCCCCAAGGATGGTTGACAAAATAAAGGATTGCTAAAGGCCTAGACAAAGTGAAACTCTGTTTTTCTTATGTTTTAACCAATGCAAGCAAAACTGATTTCTCTTAATAAAAGTATGGTTATTTTAATTAGCTTATTCTTCTATTTGAATTTTATGCTGTAGGTGTTCCAAGAATTTTTAAATGCCAATATGCTCATATATAAAGGTGTTCCAAGTATAAGACTATTTCTGTATTGAATTTTGGCAAAACAAAGGAATGGGGCCCATTGAGCTCCTGGAAGGCATCAGAGAATGAACTATCAGTAAACATCTTGAAGTTCCTATAAATGTACACACTGTTCTATTTTAGAAAATGTATTCTGCAAGTCTGCCAAATTCAAAAGATAATGTAGCAACACATGCAAAAGAAAAAAGGTCAAGGAAATACTATTTATTTCTTAATTTTTTTTCACTATCAGTGTTAATGCTTTCATGCAAATCCATCTCTAAATGGGAAGAAAGTTGATTTAATTATTCTTTATGGTAGTGACATTGTTCCGACAAAGATTTGCAATTGCTTCTGAAAATGTGAAACTAGAATTCCCAGATGCAGTAAACCCCTTAACTGAATCTTTTCAAAGCAGACAGATGGAGGTTACAGTAGGCAGGACAGGGATGCTAAAGACAAATGAAGAAAGTTGAAGGCATCTCCAGGTATTGTAGAGCATGGTGGAAACATTTGCAAGCAACACTAAAAGCACAGAGATCCGATGTTAATTCCTGTCACTAAAACCATCCACGTACCACAAAAGTAGGTAAATCTGGAACAAGGCTTACTTGTCAAGTAGTAACTAGGGTTGTACAAATAACTCAGAAACAACAAAATCTTTCCTTCTAAAAAACATTTAGATGAAAACAATTTTCTTTTTTTTTCTTACTAACAGGTAACTCTACTTTTAAAGTACAATCTTGAGTTCTGGTTCTTTTTTTAAAAAACTGAAAGAAAGAACATTTTTCTTTAGCATTTTAAGTAGGAAGAAATAAAATATAAGCCACTGTTTTACACATTGATCTACCACTGAGGAAAGAAATCACACAGAAGATGGAAGAAATGCCTTTAAACCCATTTAGCTGCATGAGATTTGACAGCTGTGCCACTCAGGAGAACGGCACAGACAGCTTGGCAGTGTAACCCATATGCATATACCAAGGATTAGGATATCCTCCTGGGAAGTGCAAGGGATTATTTGTCTTAGAGCAGCAGTGGTCCATGTCTCAAACAGAACAGTCGTGTAATTGTCTGTCTTATCCTAGCCAGTTACAAAGAAAGATGAACCTCACCTCTAGCTACTTCTGTTTCATAATTATACCTCAAAAATAATTTCCAGGTAATGGCATCTGATGACTTTGAAATTGGTAAGTGTTTGTGGTTATTCTTTAATGAAGAAAATATCATCCTAAAACAATTTTGCTTACCGAAAGCTTAACTTCATTAACTTGTTTTATTCTGTAGAGCCACCATATCAGTTCTGTGTCTCTGATCTCCATTACCCTGAATATCTTTGACCACAAAATTGCTCTCAAAATTGAAGCCACTGCAGGACAGCAAAACCTCTGCCCCTGCATGCAGGACTTTTGCTGTTGCAGCAGCACATAACACATCCTAAGGCAAATTCCGGTGCTTCCGTAGCTGTAGGCCAGCTGGACAATTAAAAACCCAACAATAAAGAAGAACAGATCAAAAAAGGTCTTACCAGAAAGTATAAGGTTGTTGTTTTGTTCTTTTAAGAACAAATTCCTCAAACAGACTATCAAAAGGAAGCTATGTAGTCACTAAAGCAAGCCATTTGACCAGATTCATTTACATATATATATATTTGGTGAGATATACTAACAAATGAAAACATGAGGGGAAAAATAGGAGAAATGCACTTTGCAAAACTAGATGATACAGGAATAAATTGCAGAACTAGGAAACCAGTTATTTTCTTAAAAATACATGGAAGGCGGTTGCAATGGACTCTGACCTGGAAAGGTGTTGCAAAAGTCCAATCCTTTTCTCCTATTATCTTGAGCTTTTAGAAATGATTGGCTTGTATTTGTACTTCTTCTGTATCTATATGTCAGGCAGAGTAGCTGTCTTGTTAGCACAAGAAAAGAAAAGAGTATTATTTTCTCAAGAAAAGTAAGAAGCATGATATGAGGTTTTGGTAAAATGCTTTCACAGTTCCAGAGGTTTAACTTAGGCCTTTTTCTTTTGTTGAATCTATAAACAGAGTAATCTCTAACAGACAGAGCTGCTGGTTTTACAGTTTGATATTGACTTACAATGCTGAATGTGAGTTATACCCATTTCTTATTTCTTGTTTAAGACAAAATATATCATTTAATTTAGACAGAATTTTTAAATGCCAATATGCTCATCTATAAAGCAGCATACTAAATGACAGTGGACATTTTGTAAGTTCTGCATTAAACAAAATTAATATTAGGTAACAACACTGCAAACTGTTTTGAACTAGCTGTTTCTTGCAACATAATATTGTTTAAGATTCATCGGTAAATAACTCCAAGGCATTGTGAGATACTATAAGTATCTACTGAAAATCTTTGTGAGAGCAATACTTCAGTTGATAGGATAGTGTGACTATAATTTATCTATCCACGACTTCAAAGGAAAATAGCAAGCCACAAATAACCCAAAGATTAGTTTTGTCCTAGCTGTTTGAATTTGGCAGGCTTGTAGAGGTTGAAAGGGGTGCTAAAATTGAGAAATGATCCACCATTACATCAAATTTAGGAACAAACTTCTGCATTTCTTTGTCAAGCTGAATTAATATATTTTCAGCTTCTTCTACCATCTGTTTTAATATACATACTATATATGTGTGAATTGCAGCTTTTTAATTCGCTTGCACCAGTGGAAAATTTAATAAAAATTAAGAAGTCACATAGTTCATGCTTCATATTTCAACAGCTGAAATTGCTTAAAAGATCCCTATGCTATCTATGCCTACTGCATGCCTATTATGCTTTATTCAGTTAGTGGTTTTGTGCACTGCATCATCCTGTGCTTCAGATCCATTTCAGGTAAGAAGAACTTTGATATTTAAATAATATATTATAGACTACAACAATAAAAAACAGTGAATCTATAAAACTGTTTCATCACACCATGTATCATCCAAAATCTAACAAAAAAGTGCCTCCAGTATCACCCATATCAGGTCTCATCTAACTGACACTTACAAATCACAGTCCCTGCTGGGCAGAATGCTGGTAATAAGTAGGCCAATCTTCATGGAAACTTGAGTCAGGAGTATTTAAACACATGAGATTTTTCCTGCCACATTATGGAGTATACATACCACTCAAGACTCATTCTCCTTCATACAAAACCACAAACACATTCCTTCTAGTATCCTATCTAGTTCTCTTCTACTTTATGTATTGATCAGATTGCACCCAAAATTTTTGTTTGTGTCGATGATGTTTTTGCTTAGAGAAACCATTTACAAAGCCATGTTGGCAGAGTCCTCCTGAAACCTTATCACATCACAAAACCTGCTTGAGCTCCTGAAAAACAATTGAGTATTCTTTATGTGGTATGAACCCTGTCCTTCTTTTAACATGCAAGTGTGTAGTAGAGCAATAAACAAAATTGGATGAAAGTTAACATAAAAAATTAATATGCTAACAAGACATCTTCACCACAGTTCATCCCACAGCATGCTTACTGTATGATAAATGAGTATTTAAATGAAGAGGAAAGCTCTATTTTTGTACTATGCTTTTGTCATAAAATCACAGTATCCTTAAGTTTGGAAAAGACCTCCATCAAGTCCAACCTTTGACCAAACACCACCTTCTCAACTAGACCAGAACACTGAGTGCCACCTCCAGTTATTTCCTGAACACCTCCAAGGATGGTGACTCCACTCTTCTGCAGCCCATTACAATACTTGACAACCCTTTCAGTGAAGAAATTCTACCTTATAAAATACGTTCATTTTCTTTCACTTCCAGAATCCTCTGTGGCTTGCACTGGGCCTAGGCTGGTAAAACACTTTCAGTTGGCCAGACCTCTCCAGTTACACTGCTCTTCAAGTTAATTTTCATTTTCCTCACACAGAAGTAGTGCAAATCTGGCACTGTTCTTGCACTTCTTGAGACATCTTCTGCCACCCTTGTTCCTGTGATAGGGCTTCTCCTGAGAGCCATCAGCACCTTTGAGGTATTCATTCCAGAGGACAGGTCTAGGCATGCTTTTTGTCTACAGAGTTCCTTGATGGCATCGTTCTCGTTTTTTCAGGCTCTGAAGTGTTATTCCGTTTATCTGCATCAGAGATGAGTCAGCATCTCTCAAAGAAATCTTAAGAACAAGCATAATTCCTGTATTTCAGATGAAGTTATTGAACAGCCCACACAGGCTTATCAATATTCTCATAATAATCACAACTGAATACACTCTGATCATGCCCTTCCAAGACCTGAAAATATATCCACTTTTGAAAGAGATCAGTATTTTCAACAGAAAATGTTTAAGAATATGGTACATTTCAAAGGAAAAGCACAAGTCATGCGGAGTGGCTGAGGGGGCTTGGGGGGGCTCAACCTGGAGAAAAGGAGGCTCAAGGGGACCTTCTTGTCCTCCACAACTCCCTGACAGGTGGGTGTAGCCAGGTGGGAATTGGTCTCTTCTTCCAGGCAACCAGCAACAGGACAAGATGACATAGACCCAAGATGTGCCAGGGAAGATTCAGGAAGAATTTCTTCACAGAAGGGGCTGATAAGCATTGGCATAGGCTGTCCAGGGAGCTGGTGGAGTCATCATCCCTGGAGGTTTTGAAGAAACAATTGGATGTAGCACTTTTTGCTGTGGTCTAGTCGACAAGGTGGTGATCAGCCAAAGGTTGGACTTTACCCTGGAGGTCTTTTCCAACCTAAATGATTCTGTGTTGTTTTTTTTTTTAAACAATGAAAATTACTCTGTTCACAGAAAGTCTATTATTTTTGTATTTTTAAAATACTCTCAAGTCACCTACCATTGTAATACCTCTCAAAATTACATCAGGCAAATGCCCTTAAACTTGGAAATTATTACTTTCTGGTACTGCCTGAAATAGCTTCTTATGTCAAAAAAATACAATCTAGCTACCATAGGAAGAGCTGTGACAGTATTTAGAGTTTTATACTAGAAGTCAGTCTTTCACTTCCCACCTCTAACATTAGGCACTTGACTGTGTTACTCCTCTCTGTACTATTTTTCCTCTATAAAATGGGGAAAATTAAATACCTGTGTATATTGAATTTGACAAACCTCTCTCCTTCCCTACTCCAGCATGGCAAGGGGAGATAGAGGTACTACAAGCCTATCAACAAAATGTATTAGCCTGGAAAAGCATGTGGCTTTTCTTCCCACCAGTAGTCAAAATAATGCCTAAGTTTTGAGCACAAGGAATAAACTCAGAAAATTTTCACCACGATCTAACTCCTGTGCTCCTTTTTGTGCTCCCTCCAGGCACTCACTAGTAAGCTGCTTATCTGCTTTAGAATGAAGAATCCTAAATGTTCAAAGCTCTATTGAATATGTATTTTTCACTTCATAAAGCTTTGATTTAAACATGCCTCTCCCTCTATATATATATATATAAATTCAGCTAGTCATTTGCACTTAAAAACACACTAATTCAATCTTCTTTCTCTACACCAGAGACTAGAATTTGACAAAAATAACTAAATTTCACAAGCAAAATTGCTATTGAATCAGTGAGTAAGGACCCGAAGGACTGTCTGAAAATAAGTCTTAAGCTCAAAAACCTTCCTAATAAACAATAATGTGAGTTCCTCACATGTAACTTTAATAAAAAAATTCTTTAAAAATCAGGGATCATTCAAATAAAAGTTAAAAAATTAATTTCTTTTACATTTTTATTTTTCAAATAATGAAGATTGAAGGAATTTTATCACAAAGCGTCGTGAGAAAAATGGAAAAATGAAAAATTTTATTCACCAGTAAATATATCAAGGGGAACAATTTACAGAAATTGAAAATCATGCCAGTTGAGTATGATTTTTTCCTAATTTTTGACAATCTAAGACAATATACTTAACAGAAAAGAGAATCACAAAATAGCTATAGCATCACAACTATGAATTGATAGCAACATTATGTCTAGCTGCTCACTCAAAAAAATTGAATAATTCAGTTTTATTTGTTAAGGCACCTTCCATGATCAAAATTTTGTCAGATGGCACATTTCAGCCACTGCATTTTAAATGTACATTAATTCGATCAATTTTAAGATTGGGAATACTTCTGTTATTTTTATTGTAACTTGTTCAAGCTCTCAAAAGCTGATCACATGCAGAAAAGTTTATTATACCTGTGCTATTTTTGAAAGCTTGAGCATGAAGTTAGTTTGGAAATTTACAAATACATTAGTGTTAGAATAAATGAAACCTTAGCTATCATTTATTTTGTTAGGATTATTGAATTCAGCAAATGAATTCTTTGTATATAAGAAGATCATCTGTAGAGATCATTGTATTTTGCATTTAACTGCAGCACCTGATAATTTAGGACTAATTTAGGGCAAAGCAGCAAAATTAAGTAATTTCATTTGAACACAAGATGTTTTGAAACTCAAACTGCTCTTCATCCATAATGTATAACTTCATCTATGTATACAAATTTAAAGGGGCTTACTATGGGAGCATTATTGGTGAACCCTTAGATGATGATCAGCTCATATGCCCACAGCAGTGTCTTTTTGAACTGACCCAGCAGTGCTGATAGACTCGTACAGAAGAACTTCTTCACTTGCTTTAAACTGACATACTCTATACTGGTAAATACAGAAATCTGACACCAGCTGAGACTCACCTGATTGATCCTTTACTCTCAAAGGTTCCACCCTCAGGAACAGAAATACATAAAATGTGTGTGCTTTTCTTTATGTTTGAGTACTTTTTCAAAACTGAAATAAAGCTGTTAGGGTTTCCCATGGTAAAATAGGCCAAACAGTTCCTGTCACAGTCCATTAGATTACAAGAAGCACTTCTGTAAGTGATCACAACTCAAAAACTGTCTTCAGGCTCAATCAGTCAGAAAGGAAAAAAGTCACATGACTGCTTTAAACTCGGGACATTTCGAAAGGCTAAATTTAAGGATAATTTCATATCCTTTCTGGCTCTCTGAACTATCTTTCAGATTTTCAATTACAAGAGCTATAAGTGTAATTTTCACAGTCACATAAAAGCACTCAGAAATGTATTAAAGCTGAGAACCAGCAGCATTTACATCTCTCACATGATTATATTCTCAACTGCACAAATAATAGAAGGCAGTTTTTGAAGGGTGATACACGTTACCTGTCTGTCTTCATGTCCTCAGCTGCTCCACTGGAAGAACATGCACCATCTCATCATGGAGGATCTCTTTGTAAGGACTCAAATCAAGACAAGGAGCAATGGGTACAAGTTCTACCGTAAGAAGTTTTATCTTGACATAAGAATTCTTTTACAGTAAGAACAATCATTCACTAAAATAACTTCTGCAGGGACATGCTGCAGGCCCCATCATGGTATGTTTTCAAGATACAATTGGACAGACTACTAGAAAATCTCTTCTAGGTTCCCCTTCCCTTAAAAGGCTGGATGACATAACCATTTGAGGGAACTTCCAGCCTGGGTTATTCTGTGATTTGTTGTGTGTCAGTATTTTACTTTCATGACAGAGCAATTTTTTGAGTATTTGATCACCAACTCCACATATGTGGAGTTTCAAATCCATGGGTAACCACAGATAATTTTTCTAATTACTTGACAAAATTTTTCAATGAGATCAAAATATAAAAATTATTTGGTGGTGGTTTGTTCAATCTTTTTTTTCCTAAAACTATTCTGATCATAATTAAATTTGTTCTATAAAGTTAATTTTAAAAAAACCAACCTGAAAATGAAAGATGTCTTCAGCTTCTTTAGTCTATCATCCAAATCAAAGTACAGCAACAATCAGTGAGTAGTATAGATCTGTCTACTACTGTAGAACAGTATTAGTCAAACTCTGTAAAGCTTATTCACTATCCATTAAGTGAAAGATTTTAATAGGATGCAGCATGTAGCCTGAAAAGATTCTGTGCAAAAAGTTTTCCCAGATCTGTACTATGAAAATGAGGCACTTATATTATCTTTTAAACAAAATACAAAAAATTAAGACAATGTAAGTGTAAAGAACAACTGAGCAGGGTTGAAAAACAAGAAATAAGAGGGAGTTGCTTACAAGAACACAATTAGTTCTTTAGATAGTTATCCTTTCTCTGCCCATGCAAATCAAAAGAAATCAAAGAAATGCAAGCTCAAAATAATGAAATTAGAAGGAAAGACAATTACAAGGAACTTTTAGTATAAAAAGAAATTATTATATTTCTACTCAAATAACAATGATCTCACAGCACTCACTGTATAGTTTGGTGTGTAGTAAAGGAAAACTACTTTGAATCTCTAATATGAATATAAATAATGATTTGGCTTTGTGTAGGCTTGACATTTGAAAAAAAACCAAAAAAACCTCAACATCCTAGCAGAGATGATTCTGAGACAGATCTTATTTTCCAAGCTATCTGACAAGTGTAACAGGTTCTTGGTCACTTAAGAGTCACAGATCAAGTCCTTAAAGGTTAAAAAAAACCCAAAATTTAAAAAAAAAACCAAAAAAACCCAAAAAAATAAACAAAGAGAACATTTAACAAACAAAAACAAATGCTGAAAGACAGAACTAAGAATATTTAGAAGGCATATCTCAGAACAGAAAAGAACACTTTTATATATGGAAGCAAACAGTAACATTAAATTAAGACCAACTAAATTTGTAAATTGTGTAATGGCCCAGATGTAACAATCTGGTTATAATCATTGTTTTGAAGTTTCTTTGCATTGGAAGAAAATGTTGATGGGTAAAAACCACTTCAGTTCCCCTCAACATAAAGGCAGCTTCATCAAGTCACACTCCTGAATTTCTGTATTTAACAATGACTTTCAAACCCAAACTTCTCTGTCACTCACGAAAGTCATTAACATTTAGCAAGACAAATAACACATCTTGACAAATGTGTTACAACTTACAGCAAAGAAGAAAAGGAATCTTTTGAGTTAAGTTAAAACTGAAGTTAAAATGTCCTATTCCTTTAACTGAAATTTTAATTAGGGAATTTTAATTATGGAGGTTTTGTAAAAACTGTTCTGATTTGTTACAATGTGAGGTGGCATGATACTCCTTTTTAGAGTAGCTTTAATTTTTTTTCCTAAATTGTATTCCTTCTTTGTTTCCTTTCTTTTCCTGCATTTGTGATACAGATGTATACATTTGTGGCAAATAGGGGGTTACATTAAGCAGTTTTTGCAAATATTATGCATACTCAAACTTTTAGTTGCAACCTTGCAGAAATTGTTCCAAGCTCAAGAAAAATGAACCAATAGCAAAGATGGTGTTTCTGTTAAGATAACCAAGATGTGGTCACTAATTGACAAATAGTTACTGGGTGGATCTATATTTTAACAATTACATTCAGTTGGTTTGAGCTAAGCCGATCAGGGGATAAGAGATTCCAGACACAGCTGCTTTCAAAGCATTTTCATACCCAGTCCAGGTACAAGCTGAGTGTATTGCCCTGATTAATCTCACCTACAGCAGACTCCTGCAGAAAAAATATGCTGCCATGTTATCAAATTGGGTCCCTAGAAAATGTCACCATGCAACTGTAACATGAAAATTACACAAAGACATTAAACAGCTAAAATTGCTATGTCAAATATTTTAAAATGTGAAATTCAGAATCTGCCTGATTAACAGACTGAACTTGAGCACAAGCAGGGAGGAGGCATTGATTTAGCTAAAGGGATATGGGAAAAAAATCCTGTGTATTGTTTAAGTAACATAAAATCATTCCAATTCTTCAAGCAAATCTTTTCATGAATAATGTATTAAAACATCTTGGAATTTGATTTTTTCTTTCTACTGTGCATAAAGTGGTTTCTTAAACTGCACAGAATTGTGGGACTGGAATATATGAATTACTACATTTTTCCTAAATACTTGTTCAAAGAGGATATTTATAAAGGTATTTATATACTATGTGGTCATATATTTACTTGCTGTAAGAAAGATAGCTCAACATGAAAGACAGAACCTTAAGGGATTTTTATCTATAGATACTATCGAGGAGAATCAATAACTCAAGCACAGAAACAAGGAACAATGGTAAGGACACTAAATTGTATAATTTTGATAGAAAGTGGCTTGGTTTATATTTTACTATTGAAGCACATTTTCTTTGAAAAGTAAAAATGCTTTCAGAAAGTCCAAAAATGGCATCATTGGTCCTGTTTCCTACACGTTATCTCTTTAGCTGTATCATATAACATCACACTGAGGAGCTCATGCTTTGACGCCTGCTCCTGTTTTTGCTTCCTGTATATTTAATTTTCATACTGGAGTTCCCTATTTAGCCAAGTGGATATTCTGTAACATCTGTCCAGCTTTTCTAAGCATCAAGATGGACTGTTCATGCAGTTGGAGAAGGCTGTGTTTTAAGACGTCACGGTTTTCTGGAGCTCCTTTGCCCTTTCGAGCTGCCTCATAAAAGATCTCATCAGTTGGTTCCATGAATAATCCACAGGCTGCTCTCCTGAAGCCCAGGGTCAGTGCTGATCATCTTACCTCCTTCTCTCCTCTCCACATTTCCAACTCCACTATTCCATGGTCACCAGCAGTCAGGGCTTCCGCTGACTACCACAACTCCAGACACTTCTGCCTGTTCTGGACCAAGGCCCAGCTGTTGGTACCTCTACCAACTACTCCTGACACTCCTCAGAAACATTCTTCACTTCTTGGATCCTATTGGGCAGCCCTTCTAATAGGAAGGTTAATACCCCACATGAAGATCAGGGTCTGTGATGCAGATTTACTCTAAGGAAAATATCAGTTTCAATACACTTTCTTTACAATCTAGACAAAACTTGCTGGATTTTTCACTCTAAATCAGGTAAAATACCACTTCAGCTGAGATATTCCTACAAGCCTGGAGAGTAAGAGACAGCCTATCATCTTCCAGTCAAAAATGGCATAATCTAACTTTTAGTTTCATATTGTTTATAGGACAGGATATACCACAATATTACCTTTAATGTTTATCCTTTTAACAGATCTTTCTCTGTAAAAAAGATGGAACATCCTTCTTTAGGTGCTGTGATTCATAGAACTCTGCTGACAGCTCAGATATTGGACGCTGCATCTGTTATCACAGAGCCACACAGACTTATTGATCCTATGAAGCAGTTACAGCATTGTCTCCCTATCTCTATGACACAGGTCAAAATACTTTTACAAAATCCTCTAAAATAAACAGATCAAAAGCACTACATACAATAGCTGTGACTGATTGTATTAATTTCTGTAAAAATAAACACATATACATAAGACTTAAATCCAAATCATATTCATTACAGCTATGGAAATCAGAAATTCGATGGAAACACATCTGCTGTGTTCCTTATATCTAACAACCAAGCACAGACACAATGGTTAATTTAACACAAACACTGTGCTAAAACACATCTTTAAAACATCGTCTTGTCCATGATTTCAAAAATAGATAAATTCTTAACACCAAACAGGTCTAAAAAGCAAAGCAAATACTAGCATCTGTCATTTCATTATCCCATAAGCTGCAAAAGTTTTACATGCAGCAAGCCTTCCCTCTCAGTTATATTTGTCCACTGTCATTCTGACAAGTACTGTTTTGTCTCAAAGAAGCTTATCACAGGACAAAACTATGTGCATTTACTATATATGTGAATAAAAAAACAATGACAAATTCTATACATTAAACAATTCCACTGGATGTGCAGCTTTTCTCTTGCTGCTGTTGCTTTGCTTTTCAAAGCAAATAAATTTTTTCTCCATTCTGGTATTCTAAAGCAGTTTGCCTTGCCGTCCTTCAAATCTGTGTTCTTTTTTTCTGGTCATGGATTTTATTTGGCCTCAAGGGAAAAACGTTATTAGATAATTCATCAGGAATTCTCATTCTGAATCACTAAATAAAGAGAAAAATATCCTCCTGAATCCTGTGCTAGTAATCAAGGAAATGCTTATTCTAGTTCTTACATTAATCAACACTAAACCTTTGGAGTGTCTCATACTGAAGTAACACATTTTTTAAGTAATTCTTTGCTGTGCCATATGACTGCATTGATTTCTAACTTCATTAAGTTCTAGTGTCCAATAATCATTGCTTTTCACCTTTTTGTAACAGATATCTTCCTGCCTAGAGAAAAAAAATCTATAATTCTCATCCCTCAGAAAGCCAGCTTTTCAATGGTAAACAGAATTATCTGTGCTTCCATTTTATTGATCAGATCTCACTCTCAGTCTCCCTTTAGAAAATTACATCAAATAATTTGCAACATTCAATTAGCAAATGGATGTACTCTTGAGCAGTGACATTATTCAAGGATTAGACTCCAGAATAATGTCACTCCTAGTAGAGAAAGAGAAACATGACTAAAACTAATTTCTACAAGGGTCAAAGTAATCATGAGATGCTTACGAACCTAAGCTGCACATAAACCTCAAAAAATTAAACATCACTATCAGAGGAAAAAGGAGAAATTAAACACTTTTTCCAAACTTTCTAAATAATCAAAATACTTAGGTTTCGTAGAGACCGTTGGGGTTCAGGAAATTCTTAAATACTCCAGATGGACAGGCAAACTTTGACAAGTAACTTGAATTCTGCCAGTTTGCTCATCCAGTCTTGGGTTGAACTCCTACACAGCACAGTTTTTTAGTGTTTGCTTTTCTATACAGCCTAATTCAGGTCTTTGAGGGCCAAGGTCCAAACTTCTGTTCCCTTTCACAAAGAACATCTAAGCTTTAGGATATTGTTTTAAATCAGTAATAACTAATCTCAACAAATCAAAGCCCTTATGCCAGGGCTGTAATCGCTGAATACTTTGACATAGATCGTCACCCTTAGACTTTCTCTTAGCATGACCACCCAAAAAAACCCACAAGCTTTTTAAACAAAAAAGGAAGTTTATTTAGGTATATGGAATAATTTCATCTTTTATGGTGGTGAATTTCAGTCATTAAGTTCTACAAGGAAAAAGCAAAAATAGGTTTCAGAAAACTGCCTCTCTTAAGGCACTCAACCTTTCAGATAAGTTCCTCTTTCAAGTGAAACCATTATCATAAAATGAAAGAAAATTCTGCAATAAACCCCCTTTTCAGTCTCTGCAGTCTCCTAACCTAAAAAAATAACACCAGTGTTATTTGTACTTCAATTTTAGAAAGCTCACAAAATTCTGTGACAAATTATATTCTATTTATTTCAGTCTTCAGATTCCAGGGAGCTTTCAGATAGCCACAGATACTCAGACAGCCTGATCTCAATTTCTCCTTACTCAACTAAAACCACATGTATGCTTTGAGGTAATTAGATGCAGTTAACACCCTCCCAACATAAACCATGCCATGATGGGAATTCGCACAAGCATTCAGGGCTCCAAGAGTACTCAATGACAAATGTTAGTCCCTCATCTAGGTCTTGGAATTCTGTAAAAATAAAACTGTGCCCTTACTAAACTTTTTATGAGAACGACAAAGGCCAGTGCCTTGTAGCAGATGCATCCCTCAAGAGTGGGCCACTTCTTCACCAGTCAGCCCACAAGAATTCCAGCCACAGTGCTCCCGGGTAGCATGTGCCCACCCTGGGTGTTTTTCCTGGTCCAAATAATGGAGTGGCCAGCTCATTACTCTCTGGAAGAAGAGAGTAAGGAGGGTGGGCAGTGTGAACTACCCTGAGCTATTTGTCAGCACTGTTGCAGGGGAGCTTGGCTGATCCACCTTCGGCATTCATGGTGGACATCCGGATCACGGTGCCAGCCATGGCTCAGCCTGGCAGAAAGGACTGCAACAGGGACATCAGCAAACAGCTTTGTCAGCCACATCTTTTGGACCATTCTCCTTCAAACTTCTGTTTCAGGGGAAGTGAGAGAATGAGTTTGTGTTAATAAAATGTTAAAGGAGAATACACATATACGCATATATATAGTAAGATACTATAACTTTAAGGATAACAAACAAAGCAGGGAGGTGATGAAGATAATGGGATTTATCTGGCAGCTTTGTTACCTTACAGTTCTTAGAGAAAAAAAGGCACACACAGAAAAAAGTTGTAAGACCACGCAATTCCAGAAGCAAACCCAGCCTAATTTCAATACTCCACATGAAAATGGGAGCAGTTTATTATTTAAAATTTATTTCTTAACTTTTAAAATTTACATCACCTTTTTTACATCAACATGCTTTTCTCTCTTAATGTGATGTTATTTCAAAACAATTAAGTGTAGTATAGTTACTGCTGAAAAAGCAGTTTAAAAAAAATCTGTATCAACTACTTAATATTAACATTTATCCACTTTCTACTCACATCATCTCTTGTCATAGATCTGGTCATAGATATACAAGGGCTCTTTAAAGAACTTCAAGATTACTGTTTGAAGTAAATATTTTTTATTATTATTTCAGCAAGGAAGTTCCTATTTTTTAATGAAGTATGAAATTTATGGTATTTTTCAGAACACTTTTACTTTTTCTTTTTTTTTTCCCATTTACTTTTCAGTAGTGCACATGTGCAATCACTATTGTTTGTTTTCCTGAGCTGTTGCAGAGGCAATACTATTTTCATTATTTCTATTTGTGCTTCCCTTGAAGCACAAACTGAAATCCCATTTTGGGCTCAAATTCACCCCACAAAAGGCAGTACACAATTTGGTTTTCTTTCAGGCTTTGCCTGTAACAGTCCTGATACCACAAACTGAATCATTACCCATTTCTGTCAAAGCCAGCCAATGCTTCCATGTGCAAAGCTAGTAACAGACAACATCAGACATACTACTTTCCACAACTGCCTCCCTTAATTCAGTCCTCCCTCACCCTTTCCCAGATATCTTTCTCTACCATGCCCATCTCACAGCTAGTCCTCAACACAGGTAGACTGCAGCCTTGCACTGGCCGTGCAGAAACTGCTGTCAGCATCGTTGTCCCTTCTACACATACTGCCTTCACCTGCTCAGGCTTCCATTTCCTGAACTCTCAGAATGAAGACATTTGATCAGCCTCTAGCCTTTACTCAGCTGTGTGCCCAGGTGGCCAAGAAGGCCAGTGGCACCTGGCCTGTATCAGCAATAGTGTGGCAGCACGACCAGTGCAGTGATTGTCCCCCTGTACTGGGCACGGGTGAGGCCACACCGCCAATCCTGTGTCCAGTTCTGGGCCATCATTGCAAGAAAGACACTGAGGTGCTGGAGTATGTCCAGAGAAGGGCAATGGAGCTGGAGAAGGGTCTGGACACAAGTCTGATGAGGAGCAGCTGAGGGAGCTGGGGGGCTCAGCCTGGAGAAAAGGAGGCTCAGGGGGAACCTTATCACCCTCTACAATTCCCTGACAGGAGGCGGTAGACACATGGGGGTCAGGTTCTTCTTCCAGACAACTATCAACAGGAGGTTTAGGTTGGAAAACAGGAAGAATTTCTTCAAGGAAAGAGCTGTTAAACTTTGGAATGGACTGCCCAGGGAGGTGGTGGAGTCACTGGACGTGGCACTTAGTGCCCTGGTCTGGTTGACAAGCTGATGATTGGTCACAGGTTGGACTCAATGGTCTTGGAGACCTTTTCCAACCTAAATGCTTCTGTGAAGCATGAGCTGTGCTTTTTTACAAATGGACAGACTGCACAAACACTAACATGATTCTGTGCCAGATCTGTTCTGCTCTTATCCTTTTAAAGGAACAGAAGGAAAAAAAATAAGCACGAGGCATCCCAGAGCAAGTACAAACCCCTCAATCTATATCAGTTTGAGTCATTTCCCCACTTCTGCTAAGAAAATTGTCTGTAAGTGTTAATCTGAATTATATTTTGCTTCCTGACATTACAAGAATTTGTTGTACTTACTTGGCAGACATTGTTAAAAATAAAAAATAAAGAAAAAGAGAATTACAGGGGAAAGATTTTGTCATTTAAATCTAATTAAGCTTTTAATAAATCAAATTTTTCATCATTAACCATGATACATTCCCTTTATAGTCTAAATTTATTGCCTATCCCCAACAAAGAAAAATGTTTAGAGACAGAAAATTGAGGCCGTGACATCACATAAATTAGGTATGTCACATAGAAAATGCCATAAAGATAGTATATGCCTAGAATGCTTTTCACTGAACCTCATAAAAAAGTGTGTATAATACATTTTCCTACTTCTATTTTCTCAGATAGCCTGGAATCTACAGACAACTGTTTTGTCCTATTTGGGGAAGATAGTAAGAAGTAGAAAAGTGCTGCTCTGTATGTATCACCAAAAGTAACTACAAACTACTTGCTATTAGTTTTCTTTACTATTTAACATGGCAAACTTTAACACAAATGATTGTAGCACTACCAAGAACTAAAGCTAATTTTTAAAGACTGCAATGATACAGCTATGATTAAGACACCCAAAATTATATGCAAACCTTTAACTTACTTAATTACATCTAAGTCCAAAGAAAACGGCTCTCAACCCCAACCTTAGACATGCTACCTGAGTGTTCATTTCTTTGTTCATGCAGTTGTAGCTCTGAGTCTGAACACTTGTTTCTGATTCACTTAGTCAGCAAGCCTCACTAAACAACCTTTTTGAATACTGCAACCAGTTAGAAACGTGAGCAATCAAGTTGGGGACTTGGGAGAAAGATCTATTCCCAGCTTCTCCTTTAAGACAGAAACCTGGTTTCCCCGCAACATTTCCATGGTAGTGGAAGGTGGGTAAGCATCTGAGGTTACCCAGAGTAAATTATGATTAGTAATAGATAACGCAAGCCATTAACTGAGTCTTGAAAGGCATGTACTCAAAGAACACAGAAAATGCTTGCCTCTCCAAGAGTTAGGAGAATAAAAACAAATCTGTGTCTACTTGAAACTCACCAAAAGAACTTGCAGGAATCTTTGCAAATACTTACAAACTTTTCCCATATTCAAGTGATTCAGAACATTTGCTTGCTTTTAAGAAAATCACCCAAATGCAAGATCTATACTATAATGCTTCAGTAGGACCAGTTCTTCTGGTTTTATGTAGCTCATCCTAGCAGTGCTAAAACAGTTTGTTCTTAACTAAAACTCTTCGGTTCTACAGTGCCTGTGTTCAATTTTGGATCCCAAACCCCTCCGAAGATATTTATTGTCCCAACTATTGAGAAAACAGTTCTAAAAAAGGCAAAGCAACAGGCTCAAGGCCTGGAAGCAGACTGCAGCTAAGATGAAAACAGATGTTAGATTCTCTTAATTTTAGTACCTTGTCTAATTGAGAAATGTTTACTTGCCAATACTGTTTAATGATATTCCAATGACTGCACAGTGTAAGTTAAATGGTGAATGTGTTGCTGATCTCTTAGAATTTGTCATGTAAGATGAAGCACACTGCAAAATGCAAAGGGCCTCCTTCTTATTCTGTCACCTTTAATTTGATTGGAAATTTAAAACTGCAAATAAAAGGTAAGCATTAATTTACGGGCTCTATACACTTTGTTGGAAAATTAAATCATCTGGGAGTCTAAATCTGCAAAACAAAATTTATTATCTGTAATTAACTAACCTTTAGAAAAGCCTTTCTTTAATTTCCTCCTGTCAGTGTACAGGGAAGATGAAACCATAACAAGTCTGAGCAGAGCAGCCACTACATCAGAATAAGAGCTCCTGCAAACATTCGATGGATAATGCAGTTAAACCCTCAATTAACGAAAGTTCAGTCGTTACATGATCTGTATTAAGATGCAGAGAGTTAAATCACTTTACACAATTGCATCAGATAATAACTAGTCCAACTTATTATTTCAGATAGACAATACTGCATGAATGCAGAATCCAGTGTATATAGTTTTATGTCTTTCTATGAAAAAAATAAAATATGTACTTCCAACCTTAACGAGAAAAGTCTCTTAATTTTGTATTCAAGTCTTCTGCTAGAAGCAACTGGGGATTTACAGAGAACTTGGACAATTAAATCTCTTTTGTCCTTTTTTATCCTGAACTTGTCTGTTTACAGAGAAGCAAACCACCATGAGTTCTGCTAAAGGAGTTAAATCACAAAGTTTCAAAATATACAATTCCTGATCTTTCAGTTGGGTAGAACATAGGTGAAATCAATGTTCTTGTTTGTTGTAAAAATAATTGTTTTGCTCTAACATTAGCAACTAATGCTGGAAAACAATAACACATTTTCTTCTCCAAGGAACCCCTACAACTATAGTATGACTACTTTAGTTGTAGTTGTTTAAACAGGGATTCACGCTGCAGTTCACCTACCTTCTTCTCAAAAGCTTTCTGGTTAATTTCAGAAAAATAGTTTTTATTTAGAAAACCTAAGTACAATGTGAAAAAGCACAGGCACCTTCTGTCCTCAAATATGCTTTAAATACAGAAATATTCAACATACAGATTCAGACTATCTCCTGTCTTGGAATAATTTTGGCCAAATGAGGGACCTCTCAAGGAAAATATGATCATTCTCAAGACAAGCTATGCCTCTCTGTCTTTGTTTTTGAGACAAATTTAAGAAAGGATACTCTGCAATGAGTGGTCTCTACTAAAGGGTTTCAACAATCCCCCTCCAACAACAGAAAATTAATACTAACAGAGGAAAGTGAGGGGAAAAACCAAAAAACCATGGTTTATTAACAACAGAATGCCCACAAGGCAAGGGAGAAAAATAAATAGCTACTAAACATCCAACTATCAGAACTCAACCCCCCACCCCACACACACATAGAGGAACAAAGAGCAAAAAATGCCCAGAGAATGGGGCAAATGTTGAAGAAATACCCCTTCCCAACATGCAGGGCAAGGTGGCTCCAGCTTTCACTCTGAGCAAAGTGGAGATTCCACAGAGGAGCTCCAGCAGGAGGCAAAACCCAGTGGCCCTCTGGCATTGACCTGCTCTCTGTTGCAGTCACGAAGGATGAAGCAGCTGGGCTGGAGTCCCTTGCTGTGCTTTCTCTCCCCAGCTCAGCTCCCCGGGTTTTTGGGGCTGGAATGGAGCAACCACGCTCCCACCAGTCCCACTCCTCTGGCCTCGGACCAGCAGCTGTTCAGTTCACCTCAAGGCAGCTGAAAGATTACTGCTGCAGCTTCCCCAAGCCAGGGAAGGGAAAAGTTTCTTGCCTGGGCCAACAAGACCAAGCTAGCCAAGCAAAACCAAACCACTCAGTGTCATGGAACACTTGGACAGTGAGGCTTCAAAAATTCCCACCAAAAACCCCAAAGATGCCCAATCTGCAGCCCCACACACACCCAGTCCCAGGCCTTAAAGGTAGAGCGACCATTTGGGATGCATAAAGCAGAGGCTCATGGAATAGACTATCATTATAAATCATTGCAAGACACTCTCCTTCAGAGGAAACCTGGCAGAATGTTCTGATAAATCCATTGATGTGGTTATTCACAGACCATGAAATATATACAACAGACCACCATGTCTCTTCTCCTTTTAATGTATTTCTTCTGAAACCAGAAAGAGTGATGGGTTCAATCTAAGTCAGGATGAATCAAAATTATGTCTAATAAAGGCAGTAAATTGAATAACTGGAGAGCCTATGTTAGAAGGAATAAAAGGCTGGGATCTAGATTGCTAACCAACAAGACAACCAAGGCTTAGGTAAAAGCACCACTTCTGTAGACAGCCTGTATTTTAATGAGGCCAATGGAATGATAGCCAACAAGCACTAAGGAATCTCCTTGTACCATCCACAATGAAAGAAGAGCATGGCTTCAGAGAGAAGAACAAAAGTTCAGAGTACATAACCTACACCTCTCTGTTTTTTTGAAGAACCACTATAACAAACATAAATATGCATATTTATTTTTTTAAAAACAACTTTTTAATTCTAAAAGGAAAACTTTCTAATGCTGGTAGCATTTCTGTGCTAATACAGGGTTGCAATATCATGCAACAGAAGAAAATGGCAACAGAATATAGTACAAAACTATACCTTTGGATTACTATTGGGATATCCTTGCAAATATTTACTCAAATTGCAAGACTGAATTTCTATTTTTTTTCTTTTACGTTCTTGAACCTCTTCTGGAATTCCATAGCAATTCAACTGTTCTACATCTTAAATAAAGAATTAATTTATTTTTATTCTGACAGAAAATACCCATTTTGTTGCTTTTTTACTCTAAAAATGTTTCACACTTAAGATTCTTTTCTTTTTTTTCCATTTACATGTTCCACTGATGGTTCATGTGTTCAGTCATCCTCTCTGCTTACTTCAACTCTGGCCAAAGTCATTAAGTAGTTATACACTCTAGATGTTGAATTAGTCTAAATGTTCTAATTCCAACAGTCAAAGAGGACTGACTGTTATGTGGACTGACTGTGAACAAAAGCACAGTTTCTTCATGAAATCAATGCTAGTAAAAACTTTTGTAATGTATTAATTTCTCCTATATTAATTACAAATATTTTGCAAGAGGTTTATGCACACATGAAAATTTTGCAAATACAGACAATTTAAAAATATTGGTAGCAGGAATTAGGCAGGAATGGGGGTTATATGGTTTTGCATTCTTTGCTCACAGTGCAGTAAAGGCATGTAATGTACTTGAAATACACAGAGCATTTCATTTCCTCTCAAGTCTAAGATGGGTCTCAAATTCCCATATCCTTTTTCAATGACCACCATATTGCAGGGACTTTATGGCATTAACAGTTAATAGGTCATTTTAACCATAAGTCTTATTTATATGTGACCAATAAGTTTATTAACAGAAGAACTATAATTTAGCAATGCCATGATTACTTCCTTTCAAATTGTGGTAGTGTCATTGACCTAGGAGTAAGATCTGAAGAAATCTGAAATTTTGTTTCAGTAAAGCTCTTTATTCTCAATATTAATGTTTGGTTCAAACTCCTCAAGTTTCCATTACAAACATGGGAGGAAAAACTCTGTTTCAGAACTCAAATACAGTAAGAGATATTTTTTTAAATTATCAGACAATATTTTCACAATCCAAATAGTCTATCCAGTAACTTTCTCAACAAACATCAGAAGAAAAAAACACAGCAATCTCTGTAGGTACTACAGAGACACACTGATCTTTAAGGACCCTAATGGCTGACACCTGCATCAAAAATTGTTCCTCCGCTCCTCATTATGTGAAACAAGGAAGGCACTAATTTACCAGCTGCAACAGCAATAGCTGTTTTGAAATGAAAAACATTTTCAAATGTTTTTGATCTGTAACACAGCCAAATGAAGCAGAGCAGAAATGAAACCCTCAGTAAGTTTGCCATACTCAAAAATATGGAAATTCCACTTTTTATCAATTCATAAGCTAAACATGCTAGGACAAACCAAGAAGATTTTAACTGGTAAACAATACAAGATGTTTTCCTTTCTTGGATTTATGTAAGTCATGGCAAGATCAGTGATAGATAACATAAGTATCATTAATTTGCTTTTTGAAGAATTAGGACTATCAAAAAACACATAAAGGTTTTATTTAATATTGATAATTCTCCTCTTAAAATGGACCACAGAAGATGCCTGCAATAAAGTCGATTATTTGTCAACAAACTTCATCTTTTTTACAAGACCTCTCTACCACAAACCTGGAAAAGCATATCTTGCCATTAAGGCAAGATTTTCATACTGATCATATCAACAGGCTGAATAAGTGCTCATTCTTTGAGTTTTGAAACAGAATTATTGTAAGAGTAAAAAGCATGGTCTCATCTTCTAGGATCTTGGTAAAGACATCCAAGCAGCTATTCATCTCAGTTCAAATTCCTTCACTCCTAGAAGGATAGAGAGCCAGTTTTTGTCTCCATGGACTTAATCAGCTTCTGAAACAAGTTCTATTATGCTTTCAGAACTTATTGCCAACCAGGTCTCAAAACAATGCACAAATAAGAGAGAGTACTACACTCACCAATCAAGGAAGTCCACACTAAAAGTTAATATCCAGTGTTAAATAGTTATACACCCTCAGTGCATAAATATTCCAACAGTTCATTCCCTCAAAATTGCTTGGTCTTGCCATTTCATTACTGTACACCGCTTTCACTGTTACACTGTATTATGAATATAAAAATACTTTCATTAGGAGTAAATTTTCATGAGAGAGCTTAAACTGCATATTTAATGTGCAATTTGTCTGATTCATTGGGAATCCTGCTTGCGGTGATTCAATCTTCACCATGTATACATGTAATGTGCAATTTAATTTAATTATTTTTCATTGATTCATGAAAAATCCACTGGACATTTTGAGAAGCACAGCTATATAACAAAAATTATTGTTACAGTTTTTATTAAATTTCATAGTTAAAGATGATCAAATTTTGTATCACACAGGCAAAAAACTCTAAATTTTATTTCTCCTTCAGGCAGGAGGAATAGGTACTTCAATACACCTAACTGCCACTAATCATTAATGTAAAATCTCATTCCTTTTATAGACAATTTTAAGCAAAGAGCAACTTTTCCATTTCTTCTTTTTTAACATAAATTTATAGAGTTTTAAGGTTGAAACAGACAAATCGTGGTTGCCTGAAAAATGACAGTTCATTCCTTTATTTACAATTTGTCTGTAAATATCTTGTGATTAATAAGATTGCCAAGAAATACCCAAAACTAATATTGTTATCTGAAAAGCATCCTCTCTTTACTGAAGCCATCAAGATATAAAGCATTTGTTTCAGTATGTCCACTGGTGTTCACACTTGCAATAAATAAGAGCTAAATAAAAAGATGTCATGCCCATATTCCAACTCAGAGTTATACAGTTTCAGCTGCCAAGTTTTGGTTAAGGATTTTTTTTTTTTACTTCCACCTTAACATTTGAAAGAAATTACAATCCTTCTCTAAAATAAGTTTTTCATTTCATAAACAGTAAGCTTAGTAATTTAAGGTGTTGTATATAGATAATAAAAATATCTAACAATTAAGTTTGTACAAGCAAGATAAACATGTTTATTTTTAAAAATAACTGGAATTTTAAAAATTCTGTTTTATTAAGTCAACTTAGCTAGCATTCATTAAGAAATCACTTCTTTACCCACTAACACACAACATATTTGGATAATAAAATAACTTTGGGTTTCAAAGTATTTCAAAAGAAAATACAATTTGTGATCAAGCAGCTGGAACTTGCTTATTGACAGCTGAATTATGTGTGACATTTTTAGTGTCTCTTACGAGAACTGAAACTGTTGTGAGAATTGCTGCACACTACTGAACACCAAGTTTTCTGTATAGGATAAATCTACAAATTTGATTATTAAAAAAATAAACTAAAAATTAATAAATAAGTTTTAATTAAAAAATTAATAAAGTCTCTCAACTTCTTTAATAGCAGATGTAGAAAATCTGGAAGGTTCCTCTCTAAAAGTATTCCAGAAAATAAATGTAGTTGCCACCAAAACTTAGAGTACACTGGAAGGATTTAACCAGTTACATGGAGACACACACAAATCCATAACACTAGCAGTCACAAAGGCACACTCCTCATAAACCTCATAAAGATGCTCCCTTTGTAAACCAGATCAACCCCAAGAAGACACTCTCTTCAAAAATCCCATAAACATCATCAAGGTCACCTCATAAACCTCTTAAACTCATTAAGGCACTACCCCCATAAGGGTGATCTCCTCAAAACAGCACAAACTTCATCAACATGCTCTCCTGTTAAAGGGTCCCTCATCAAAAACCAAATAAGCCTCATAGAAATGCTTGTCTCATAAACAACATAAACTTCATAAATGTGCTCTCCTCTGAAACAGCATAAATCTCATATAGGTGCTCTCCTAAAAAAACCCCACATACTTCATAAAGGTGCTGTCCTCATAAACCCCTAAGGCATCATAAAGGCACTATCCTCATAAAGGCATTCTCCACATGAACTCCAAAAATCTCATAAACGTGCTCTCTTCATAAACCCTGTAAATGTCATAAAGGAGCACTCCTCATGAACCCTATAAGCTTCATAGAGGAGATCTCCTCATAAACACATTAACCTCAAAAAGGGACTCTTTGAATAAACCCTTAAACCTCATAATGACACTGTCCTCAGAAATCCCATAATCCTCATAAACGCACTCACCTAATAAAGATGCTCGTCTCATAAAACCAATAAAGGTGTTTTCCTAATAAAGGTGTTTTCCTCATAAATCTCATAAACCTCATAAATGTACTCTCTTCATACAAGTGCTCACCTCAAAACTCATAAAGCTCACACAGGCACTCTCCTCATAAAACCCCATAAACCTCATAAAGGTGCTCTCCTCATAATACCTATAAACCTCATAAAAGCACATTCCTCAAAAAGGCATTCCCCAAAAACCCCATAAAATTCTAAAGACCATCAATCTCATAAACGTGTGTCTCCATGAAAATGTATCCTCATAAACCCCTCAGAACTCATACAGGCACTCTCCTCATAAGCCCTATAACAACCATAAAGGCACTTTTTCTCATGAAGGCCATAAACCTCTTAAAGCTGCTCACCTCATAAACCCCAAAAACCTCATGCGGGTCCTCTCCACATAAAGGCACTCTCATCATAAACCCATTTCACATCATAAAGGCACTCCCCGCATCAACCCCATGTCATAAAGTCCATAAACCCCAAAAAGGCCATAAAGCCCATAAAGGTGCTCTCCTGACATACCCCATAAACTCTCCTAAAGGCACTCTTCTCATAAATCCCATGAACTTCATCAAGAAGATCTCCAAATAAACACCAGAAACCTCAAAAGGGCACTCACTTAACAAAACCCTCAACTTCATAAGTGCACTCACAGCATAAACCCCAAGCTCCACATAAAAGCACTCTCCACATAAACCCCATAAACCCTATAAAATTATTCTAATAAAGGCACTCTCCACGTAAGCCCCCGTAAACCTCGTGAAGGCACCATCCTCATAAACCTGATAATCCTCATAAAGGCACAATCCTCATAAACTGCATAAAGTTCAAAAAGGCTCTCTCCTCATAAATCCTATAAATCTCATAAAGGCTCTCTTCTCATAAATGCGCTCATGCATGAACCACATACGTTTCACAAATGCAACTCCTCATCAAGACCGTGAACTTCAGAAATACACTCTCCTCCTAATCCCCATAAACTTCATAAAGAATATCTCATCATAAAACCCATAAACCTCATCAAGGCACTCTCCTAATATACCTCATAAACCTCATACAGGCCCCGTCCTCATAAGACCTACAATCTTTATAAAGGGGATCACCTCAAAAAAACTAACCTCATAAAGGTGCTCTCGCATATACTCCATAAACATCATAAAGATCTTTATTAAGGGAGCAGCTTTATGAGGTGTATGGGATTTTTGAGGAGAGTGCCCTTACAAGGCTTTTGGGGTTTATGAGGAGGGCACTTTAATGTCTTTGTGAGAGTTATGAGGTGAGAACCTTGATGAGGTTTATAGGGTTTATGAGGAGAGTTCCTTTCTAATTCTTATGGTTTTGTTGAAGAAAGTGCATTTATGAGAATTTGGGGGTTTAGGAGGAGAGTACCTTTATAAGGATTACAGGGTTTATGAGGAGAAAACCTTTATGAGGTCTACGGGTTTTTGAGAAGAGGGCTTTATGACAATCACAGAGTTTATCTGGACAGCAACCTCATCAATTTTGTGGGGTTGATAAGGAGAATGCTTTCAAGAGGTTTATGATGAGATCTTTATGAAGTTTATAGGGTTTATGAGGAGAGCACACTTATGTTTATGGGTTTTTTGAGGAGAGCACTTCTATGAATTTTATGTGGTTTATGAGCTCAGCATCTCTATGATGTCTATGGGGTTTATTAGGGGAGCACCTCTATGAGGGCTATGGGGAGAGCACCTTTCTGAGATTCATAGGGTTTATGAGGAAAGCACATTTATGAGAATTGTGGAGTTTATGAGGACAGCAATGTCTTGAATTTTGTGGTTGATTAGGAGAGGGTTTTCAAGTGTTTTTTGCAGTTTATGAAAGCATCTTCTTTATTAAGTTTATGGGGTTTATGAGGAGAGTGCCCTTATGAATTTTATGTGGTTTATGAGAGTACCTCTATGACGTCTGCGGGGTTTATGGGGAGAGTGCCTTTATGAGGATTAGTGGGTTTATGTGGACAGCAACCTCTCAGATTTAAAGGGGCTTATTAGGAGAGGGTTTTCAAGAGGTTGCTGGAGGAGATCTTCTTCATGAAGTTTATAGGATTTATAAGCACCCTTATAATATTTATTGGTTTTATAAAGAAAGCACATTTATGAATTTTATGTGGACTATGAGAGATCTATTATGAGGTCTACAGCCTCCCTGGAGAGAGCTTCCATGAAGTCATGGTGTTTATGAAGACAGCGGGTCTATTTTGTCTATGGGGTTTATAAGGACAGCGCCTCTGAGGTCTTGGGGCTTTATGAGGAGAGTGCGTCCATGGGGTCTCTAACGTTTTTGAGGGGAGCGCCTTTATGAGATTTATGGATTTTATGAGGAAAATGCCTTTATAAGGATTACATGGTTTATGAGGAAAGCGTCTTTATGAGGACTGCAGGGTTTATGTGGACACCAACCTCATTAATTTTGTGGGGTTGATTAGGAGAGTGCTTTCAAGAGGTTTATGAGGTTTATGAGGACATCAACTTTATGACATTTACAGGGTTTATGAGAACATCAACTTTATGACATTTATAGGGTTTATGAGGAGAGTGCACTTATGATATTTATGGATTTTTGAGGGGAGCACATTTATGAATTTTATGTGCTTTATTAGAACAGTGCCTCTATGACGTCTTTGGGGTTTATAAGGAGAGCACCTCTCTGGAGTCTACAGGGTTTATGATGAGAGCACCTTTATGAGGTCTATGGGTTTTATGAAGAAAATGCCTTACAAAAACTAGTGTTTATGTGGACAGCAACTTCCTGAATTTTATTGGGTAAATTATGAGAGTGCTTTCTAGAAGTTTCTAGGCTTTATGAGGATACCTTCTTTATAAAGTTTATAGGATTTATGAGGAGAGTGCACTTCTGATATTTATAGGTTTTATGAGACTGCCTTGATGATTTTTATGTGTTTTATGAGAGTGCCTTAATGAGGTTTATGGGGTTTATGATGAGAGCACCTCATTGAGTTTTTAGGGGTTTATAAGGAGAGATCCTTTATGAGGATTTGAGGGTTTATTTGAACAGCAACCTCTTCAACTTTGTGGGGTTGATTAGGAGAGCACTTTGAAGAGGTTTCTGGGGTTTATGAGGAGATCTTTATGGAGTACAAAGGGTTTAGGAGGAGAGTGCCCTCATGAGTTTTATGAAGTATATGAGGAGAGCATGTCTATGAGGTTTATGGCATTTATGAGGTGAGCACCTCTGTGATGATTACAGGGTTATGAGAATAGCACATTTATGAAGTCTGTATGTTTTATGAAGATTATAGATTTTATGAAGATAGAGGGTTTATGAGGATTACAGGTTTCACATGGACAGCAACCTCTTGAATTTTCTGTGGTTTATTAGGGGAGTGCTTTCAAGACGTTTTTAGGGTTTATGAGATTTACTTTATGAAGTTCATAGGGTTTATGAAGAGAGTGCCCTTGTGAATTTTATGGGTTTTATGAGGAGAGTACATTTATGAATTTTATGTGGTTTATGAGAGTGGCTTTGTGAGGTTTATGGGGGTTATGAGGAGAGTGCCTCCATGAAGTCTGCGTGTTTTCTGCAGCAATCACCTTTATGAGATTTATGGGATTTATGATGAGAGTACCTTTATGAGGATTACATGATTTAGGTGGACAGCAACATCTTCAGTTTTGTTGGGTGATTAGGAGAGGGCTTTCAATAAGTTTCTGGGATTTATGAGATCTTCCTTAGGAAGATTATAGGGTCTATTAGGACAGAGACCTTATGATGTTTATGGTATTTATGAGAATACTTTCATGGATGTTATGTGGGATTTTAATGCACCTTGATAAGGTTTATGGGATTTATGAAGAGACCGCCTTTACAAATTTTATGTGGTTTATGAGGAGAGCTTCTTTGGGGTCTCTGAGGAAAGCATGTCTATGAGATTTATTTGGTTTCTGAGTAGAGCTCCTCTATGAGATTGTCAGAGACTGGAAAAGATTGGTACCTCGAGACATCTTTATATACCTGTGCATGGTAGGCAGTGGCTCAGGCCTTGCTTTTGGTGAGAGAGTGCCCTGCCCCCAGGCCCTCCAGCCCTGTAGCATCTGTCAACCATGACACATTCAGGGCAGTGCTACACTCTGCCTAACCCAGCTCCTGAGTGGCTCAGTGACCAAAAGTCCCACCTGGGGGGAGGGACCACAAAGGCCAAGGGACTTAAAAAGTGGAGCATGAGGTCCGCACATTGTCTGGAACCTATCAGCTTTGCTGGAGTTTCTAACTCACCCAGGCTGAAACCTTAGGAGTTGGTAGCTATATGTGTGTTTTCTTATATCTCTTCTGTCTTTCTGTCTTTCTCTTTCTTCTCCTTCTAAGGTTTTTTTTATGGAATTTTTTGGGTAACTTAACATCCTAAGGGTTTAAGGGTTTCTAGGTTAAATGGGCTAAGCTGATGCCAAGTTAATGAGATGATAAGTGGTTTTATGGAGAATTTGACGTTGTATTTAGTCCTTTGCCAAAGCTCCTTAATTTTCTGTATTTTGCCAGTAAACTCTTGTGTATTTTTGACCTCTTGAGAATATCTGGTTTGTATCTCTCCTGTGTATCAAACTAAAGGAACATTTGGTTACCCCTGGCATTTAAGTGCTCTGGGATGTTTCAGAGGTCTGTGGGGTTTATTAGGAGAGCGCTTTTATGTGGATTACTCAATTTATGAGGAGAGTGTCTTTATGAGGATTACAGTTTTTGTGAAGAAAACACCTTTATGAGGAGTATAGAGTTTATGTAGACAGAAAATTCTTGAATTTAAAGGGGTTTATTAGGGGAGTGCTTTCAAGAGGTTTTTGGTTTATGTGACAAAACCTTTTTATAAAGTTTATGGTGTTTATGAGGAGAGCACCCTTATGACCTGTATAGGTTTAATAAGGAGAGTGCCTTTATGAGCCTTATGTGGTTGATGAGCGCCCCTTTACAATAAACAAAATAAATATGAGGAGTTTGCCTTTATGACATCTATGGGGTTTATGAGGAGATTGCATTTATGAAGTCTGTGGGATTTATGAGGTGAGCACCTCTCTGACATCTTAGGGGTTTATGAGGAGAGTGCCTATATGGGGATGACGGGGTTCATGCAGACAGTAACCTCTTGAATTTTCTGGTTATTTAGGAGCATGCTTTCAAGAGATTTTTGGGGTTTACGAGGAGATCTTTATGAAGTTTGTAGGTTCTATGAGTAGAGCATCCTTATGAGCTGTGTGGCATATTTATGATTTTTTTCTGGTTTAAGAGAGAGCCTTTATGAGGTTTATGAGGAGAGCACCTCTATGATGTCTATGGGTTTATGAGGAGAGAACCTTCATGGAGATTACAGGGTTTATGCAGACACCAACCACTCAGATTTTATGGAGTTCATTGGAAAAGTGCTTTCAAGAGACTTCTGAGGTTTACGAACAGATCTTCTTTATGAAGCTTGTATGGAGAGGAGAATGCCCTTGTGAAGTTTATGGGTTTTATGAGAAGAGTGCCTCTGTGAAGTCTATGGAGTTTAAGACAACAACGCCTTTATGAATGTCATGTGGTTTCTGAGAGCACCTCAAAACGGATTGTGGGGTTTATGAGGAGAGTGTATTTATGAATATTATTTGTTTAATGAAAGCGCCTTTGTGAGGTTTATGGGATTTATTAGGAGAGCACCTTTATGAGGGTTTTACGTGGACAGCAATGTCTAGAATTTTATTGGGTTTATTAGAACAGAGCTTTCAAGAGGTTTCTGGTGTTTATAACGATATTTCTTTATGGCATTTATAAGGTTTATGAGGAGAGCGCCCTCACGAGGTTTATGGGGTTTATGAGGACAACACCTTTATCAATTTTATATGGCTTACAAAAGCATCTTTATAAGATTCATGGGGTTTACGAGGGGAACATCTTTATGAGGTTTATGAGGAGAGCGCCCGTGTGAGGTTTACAGGGTTTATGAGGAGAGAGCCTTTGGGAGGACCACAGAGTTTATGTGGACAGCAACCTCTTGAATTTTGTGGGGATGATTAGGAGGGTATTTTCAAGAGGTTTCTGGGGATTAATGAGGAGATCTTTCTGAAGTTCATAGGGTTTAAGAGGACACCACCTTTATGAGGTCTACGGTGTTCATGATGTGAGTACCTTTATGTTTATGGGCTTTATGAGGAGAGCATCTTTATGAATTTTATATGGTTTTTGAGGAAAGCACCTCCAGGAGGAGACACCTTCATGAGGAGACAACTTCCTAAGATTTTTTTACTTCTATGAGGAGAGGGCCTTTTACAGGGTTTATTATAGGATCAGCTCCTTGAAACTCATAGTCTATGAGGAGAGCGCCATAAGCCCCATAAACCTCAAGATGGCAATCTCCTCATAAAACCCAAAAACCTCACAAATGCATTTTCTAATTACCCCCATAAACCTCATAAGGGAGTTATCCTCACAGACCCCCTAATCCTCACCAAGATGCTGTCCTCCTAAAGGCACCCACCTCATAAATGCCATAAACCTCATAAAGCTTGTCTTAATAGAGGCACTTTCCTCATAGATCCCATAAATGGCATAAAGGCACTCTCTTCATAAACCCCCAAAAACCTCATCAAGCTGCTCTCCACATAAAGGTTTGCCCCTCATAAACACCATTAAAGTCAAAAAAGCCTCATAAAGGTGAATCCATAAAATCATAATCAACCCCATAAAATGCATAAAGGCCATAAGGCTTATAAAGGCACTTTCCTGGTAAACCCTATAAACCTCTTAAAGGCGCTCTCCTCATAAACCTAATAAACACACTCTTTTCATAAAGGCAATATCATCATAAAGCCCATACAACCTCATAAAGGGGCTCTCCTTATTATGGCTATAAATTACATAATTGTCATAAAACAGACATTAAACCTCCCCTAAAAAAAACAATAAACAAAATAAAGGAGCCCTCTTCGTAAACCCCATAAACTCCATAAAGGCTGTCTCTTCGTGAGCATCATAAATCTCATAGAGGCCCTCTCCTCACAAACTCCAAAAATGTCATAAATGCAGTGGAACTCATAAAATGCATTAAAAACTCAATTGCTTTATAAAGGGCCTCTCCTCATAAAAACCCCATAAACCTCATAAAGGTGCTCTCCTCATAATACCTATAAACCTCATAAAAGCACATTCCTCAAAAAGGCATTCCCCAAAAACCCCATAAAATTCTAAAGACCATCAATCTCATAAACGTGTGTCTCCATGAAAATGTATCCTCATAAACCCCTCAGAACTCATACAGGCACTCTCCTCATAAGCCCTATAACAACCATAAAGGCACTTTTTCTCATGAAGGCCATAAACCTCTTAAAGCTGCTCACCTCATAAACCCCAAAAACCTCATGCGGGTCCTCTCCACATAAAGGCACTCTCGTCATAAACCCATTTCACGTCATAAAGGCACTCCCTGCATCAACCCCATGTCATAAAGTCCATAAACCCCAAAAAGGCCATAAAGCCCATAAAGGTGCTCTCCTGATATACCCCGTAAACTCTCCTAAAGGCACTCTTCTCATAAACCCCATGAACTTCATCAAGAAGATCTCCAAATAAACACCAGAAACCTCAAAAGGGCACTCACTTAACAAAACCCTCAACCTCATCAAGCTCCACATAAAGGCACTCACCTCATAAACCCTATAAACCCTATAAAAGCATTCTCCTAATAAAGGCACTCTCCACGTAAACTCCCGTAAACCTCGTGAAGGCACCATCCTAATTAACCCGATAATCCTCATAAAGGCACAATCCTCATAAACTGCATAAAGTTCAAAAAGGCTCTCTCCTTACAAATCCTATAAGCCCCATAAAGGCTCTCTTCTCAAAAATGCGCTCATGCATGAACCACATACGTTTCACAAATGCACTCCTCATCAAGACCATAAACTTCAGAAATACACTCTCCTCCTAATCCCCATAAACTTCATAAAGAATGTCTCATCATAAAACCCATAAACCTCATCAAGGCACTCTCCTAATGTACCTCATAAACCTCATATGGATGCTGTCCTCATAAGACCTATAATCTTTCTATAGGGGATCACCTCAAAAAAAAAACTAACCTCATAAAGGTGCTCTCGCATATACTCCATAAACATCATAAAGATCTTTATTAAGGGAGCAGCTTTATGAGGTGTATGGGATTTTTGAGGAGAGTGCCCTTACAAGGCTTTTGGGGATTATGAGGAGAGGATGTTTATGTGATTTATGAGGTGAGAATCTTTATGAGGATTATGAGGAAAGTGCTTATCTACTGTTTATGGTCTTGATGAGGAGAGCGCCTTCATTGAATCTATGTGGTTTATGCAGGAAGTGCCTTTATGAGAGTAATGCCTTTATAAGTTTTCTGCGTTTTATGATGCAAGCACCTTTATGAGATTTATAGGACTGCACCTTCATGAGCTTTATGGTGTTTACGGGGTTGATGAGTAGAGCACTTTTATGAGGGGAGGCCTTTTATGTGGTTATGGGGTTTGGGATTAGAGTGTGTTTATGAGGTTTCGTGGTTTATACAGAGATCAGCTTTAAGAAATTTATGGCCTTCATGAGGAGATCCCCTTCCTGAGGAAAGCACCTTTGAGGAGATCCCCTTCCTGAGGGAAGCACCTTTGTGATATTTGTGAGCCTCATTAAGAGAGCGCCTTTATGTAACTTATCAGCTTTACAAGGAGAGAACCTTTATGACGTTTATGGTGTTTATTAGGTTCATAGCCTTATGAAGTTTATGGGCTTCCTGAAGAGAGAACCTTTATGGAGTTTATAGAGATTATGAGAAAAGCAACTTTCTGAGGTTTATAATCTTGATGAGGGAAGTACGTTATGAAGTCTATGTGGTTTATGCAGAGAGTCCCTTGAAAAGGAGAGCGCCTTTCTGAGGTTTATGGTCTTGATAAGGAAAGTGCATTTATGGTGTGTGCATTTATAATGTTTATGAGCTTTAACATGACAGAATCTTAATGAATTTTATGTGGTCTCTGAGGAGAGCATGTTCAGGAGGAGAGACCCTGAGAAGGCAACTTTATGAGGTTCATGGGTTTTATGAAGAAAGGGCTTTCATGAGTTTTAGGGGTTTACTATGAGAGCACCTTAATGAAGTTTATGCAGTGTATGAGGAGAGCACCTCTCCACATAAGCCCCATAAACCTCATAAAGGTGCTCTCCTTACAAAACCCACAAATATCATATAGACTCACCTTATAAAAACCCCAAAAGTTCATAAATGCATTTGCCTAATTATCCCCATAAACCTCATAAGGTTGCTATCCTCAGAAACCCATAATCCTCACAAATGAGGTTTCCTCCTAAAAACAGCCACCTCATAAACCCAATAAATGGCAAAAAGGTGCTTTCTTCATCAAGGCGAACTCTGTATAAATTACTTATACTTCATAAATACACTCTCCTCACCAAGACCATAAACCTCAGAAAGGCACTTTCTTCATAACCCCACAAACTGCAAAAGGGTGCTCTCCACATAAAGGCAGTCTCCTCATAAATACCATAAACTTCAGAAGGGTGGTCTCCTCAGGAGCACCGGAAACCTCATGAAGGCACTCTTCTAAACAATGCCATCCATCTCATAAAGGCACTGGCATAGTCATGCAAGATACTCTGAGTTTTGGCAAAGAGATGTTTTTGTGTGGAGATAACTACTAGCTGCAGAGACGTGAATTTTCAGTTAAAACAGATGTTCTCCAGCAATGGACAGACATGGATTGCTCTCCAAGTGAACTCATTGTAAGCATATAAAGCTTGTCCCTGAGAAAAACTGGCAAAACCCACAGGTAGCAGCAGAAAGGACTGGAACTTTGGCAAAGGGACAAATCTCCTGGCCAGGTAGTGCAGAGTCCATCTAAGATGGCTGCCCAGGGAGTCACATGGGAATCTGAGATAGCAGACCTAAAAGAGAAGCACACTTCTGCTGAAGAGCCAGTAAAATTGCAATCTGCCTTAGAGACTGAAACCATTTCTTGCCTCAGGGCGGAACAAGAGCTGATGGCCTAAAAACTAGCCCAGAACCTGACAAATCTATTAAACATGTTTCAGCAAAGCTAAAGGGCTTCAATGATGCAAATTAACAACCTTGGCAGAAGCATGCATGCCAGCCTGGGGTAGGTGTTGGGCCTCTGCAAACATGATCTCACACAAAAGGAAGAGTTTGCCCCAAAGCCTGACTCCTCCCCACACCCTGAACTCCACCCACTGGTAAAAAATGAGGAGGAGGAGAGGGAGGTGGGACTTCCTGACCATGATGTCACTGATGTCACCTCCTTTCATTCCTTGAAGGAGGTGTACAACTTATTGGAGCCTATGCCCTCTAACAATCACTCCAAGCCCTGTCCTTTTGTTAAGGGATTAGCACATAAAAAGGCGGAGCCCATGGTGATATATCACACCCTGCAACAAAATTGACTAAGTTGCAGGGGAGAATTAGCAACCAGCCCATAGGAAATAAAATGGAGACTCTTGAAAATTTTACTGATGTGGGGAAATTAAATAAAGCTTTCTAAGAAAGAAGCACATGGCAAAGGACTTTGGTCTTCTAACTAGGACACATACTTACTGCATAAAAAGTTTAAACTTAAAAATACTACACGTGCATTCCACATAAAGGCACTCTCTTCACAAACCCATTTCATGTCAAAAAGGCACTCCCCTCATCAACCCCATGAAATTCATCTAAGACCGTAAACCCCATAAAGCCCATTTAGGCACTCTCATGATAAACCTTTTAAACCTCTTACTGGTGCTCTACTCATAAATGCCATAAACAATATCTCCTCATAAAAACCAGAAACCTCATAAAGGCACTTTCTTAATAAAAATGTAAAACCTCATAAGGGCACTGAACTCATAAACCCCAAAATCCTCATAAAGGCACTCACCTAATAAACCATAAACTTTAAAATGTACTCTCTTAATAAAGGTGATTTCCACAAAAACGCAATTAGCCTCCTAAAGGTGCAGTCCTCATAAAGCCCATAAAGGCTCTCTCCTCAAAAGCCCCATGAACATCATAAAGGCGCTCCCTGCCTAAACCACATAAATTTCATAAATGCACTCTCTTCATCAAGACCAGAAATCTTAGAAGTCCTTGCCTCCTAATCCCATTAACTTCATAAAGGAGACCTCAAAAAACCCATAAACATAAGGGTGCATAAAGGTGATCATCTCATAAAGGCACTCTCCTCATAAACCCCAAAGACTTCACAAAGGCACTCTCCTAACACACCCCATAATCCTCAAAAGAGGGCCATTATGAGGATTATGAGGAAAGCATCTTTCTGAGGTTTATGGTCTTGATGAGGAGCACTTCTATGAGGTTTATGGGGTGTATTAGGAGAGTGCCTTCATGAGGTTTATGGGGTTTATGTGGAGTCTGGTTTTTTGATGAGGGTGCCTTTGTGAGGTTTGTAGTGTTTATGAGGTTTATGGGGTTTATGTGGAGTCTGGTTTTTTGATGAGGGTGCCTTTGTGAGGTTTGTAGTGTTTATGAGGAGAGCATCATTATAAGGACTTTGGGGGTTATGAGGACAGAGCCATTTTTAGGTGATTGTATTTATGACTTTTATGACCTTTATGACATTTATAGGTTTTATGAGGAGAAGGTCTCTATGAATTTTCTGATATTCAGGAGGAGAGCACCAATATGAGGTTTATGGGATTTTTGAGGTGAGTGTCTTTATGAGCTTTATGGCCCTTATGGTGTTTTAGACCTTTCTGAATTTTTTGGAGTTGATAAGGAGAAAAGTTTTATGACATTAAGGGGGTTTATGAGGAGAGTGTCTTTAAGAGGTTTATGGCCTTCATGAGAAGATAGTCTCCATGAGGTAAGTGCTTTTATGATATTTGTGAGGCTTATGAGGAGAGTGCTCCTTCACATAAGTCCCCTAAACCTCATAAAACACTCTCCTCATAGAGGCCCTCTCCTCAGAAACCGCATAAACCTCACAAATTCACTCTCCTCATAAACCTCATAAACCTCCTAAGGGTGTTGTTCTCAGAAACCTCATAATCCTCACAAAGACACTCTCCTCCTAAAGGCACCCACCTCATAAACACCATAAACCTCATAAAGGTGCTGTCCTAATACAGGTGCTCTCCTCATAAGCCCCTTAAACTTCATAAAGGAGATCTCTTCATAAACATCAGAAACCTCATAAAGGCACTCTCTTAATAAACCTCTATACCTCATAAAGGTGCTCAATTCATAAACTCCATAAACATCACAGAGGCACTCAACTCATAAACTACATAAACATCAAAAAGGCTGTAAAACTCATAAAGGCAATCTCCTCATAAAAATGTTCTCGTCATAAACCACATGAACATGTTCTCCTCATAAACCCAGAAAGCTCATAAAGTTGTCTCCTCATGTAGGTGTCTCCTCCTGAAGATGCTCTCCTCATAAACCCTATAAAATTCATAAAGGCACTCTCATCATAGAGGTGCTGTCTTCAAAAACCACATAAATTTCATAAAAGTACTCCCCTCATCAAGAGAAAAGCCTCGGAAATTGGCTTTCCTCATAATCCCCATAAACCTTCAAGGATACTCTTTTCATAAACCCCATAAGCTTCATAAAGGAAATCTCCTCATAAACCCTGTAAATACCATAATGGTGCTTTCCTCATGAAGGCACTCTCATCAAGAAAGTCTTAAACCTCTTAAAGGCACTCTCCTCATTCATACCAAAAACCTCATAAATGTGTTCCCCTCCTAAAGGCACTCTCCATATAACCCCCTTACAAAACTCATAAAGGCCATAAAGTTCATAAAGACAGTCTCCTCTTAAACCTTATAAATCTCTTAAAGGTCCTCTCTTCATGAACCCCATAAACATCATACAGGCAGTCTCCTCAAGAACCCCATAAACCTCATAACGGAGGTTTCTCCTCATAAATGCCAAGGAACTTATAAAGGCTCTCTCCTCCAAAAAGCACTCTCCTGTTGAGTTTCCTTACCATTCCTACATTTTCGGGATTGCTATAGATGTATTCCTTAATGCCCTGCCTCTACCTCAAGCACTGGAGCCTACAATTCCCTTGCAACCCCTTTAACTAAGCCCACTACGCATGTGAGCTTAGGCAGGAAAATGATCCACTGAATTGGAATTATAGCAAAGACAGGACAATAAAGAGTCATCTCACGTTAACTGTGATCAATACCAGCTGCCACTATGACTGTAATTACCTCTGCTCTCTCCAGTGTGACAGAGGGGACCACAAATGTACAACAGCAGTTGTAACAAAGAAAGCCTTAAGTACCAAAGCTTTAGGAGAAAGTAAAGGAAATATTTCCTCTTTAAATAGCACACCTGTTTCAGTATCCCAAGCATGTTAGTCATGTCACTAAGACGGATTTGAGGAAAGTAAAATCCTATCCAAAAGAAAGAGGATTCACAAGTTAATATACAAAATACATACATAAAGCTATCTAGGAGAAATACTTTTCATAGTACAAAACTCATCATACAGCCTAATATGTAATACTTATAACTATTCCTAAAATGCAGGGCCTAGTTTGCTGTGTAGTCTTGAATGTACAAATTACTTTCCTTTTTTTGTCCTATGACTGAGTGTGTTAACAGCATATTTCTCATTACGGAAGATAAATCTGTACCCAGGAAATGCGGGTATGGAAAAGGAAAACTGGGACCAATAAATTAAACCACTAGAGATATTTATTAATAAAATGGCAATGCTGAAATTTACAAGAAACTTAATACGTGCTATTAGTCTTATTTTAAAAGTATTACTTATCTCATGCA
Source organism: Pardalotus punctatus (assembly GCA_013400915.1). Taxonomy (NCBI): domain Eukaryota; kingdom Metazoa; phylum Chordata; class Aves; order Passeriformes; family Pardalotidae; genus Pardalotus; species Pardalotus punctatus. Next base: position 162,741 of record VZTX01008251.1, read on the forward strand.
GAGATACATTGACAACTCCGTTTTTCCAATTACAGTTTCTGAAGACTGATTTTTACTAGTTAACTACTATCTGTGTTGTACTTCAGGTTCTCCCTTCTTCTTTGCATTACACTGATTCAACAGTAATGAAAAACGGAGCCCTTATTCTCTGAACAAAGCAAACCCTGTGGCATCAGTGGCCATATCAAGTCTGTTTTCTATTTTCTCAACATACTTCTGTTCAGCACAGCAAAATCTATATTATCAACAAATAAAACAATTAATGATCTGAATTTACCACCTACCTAGATAAGTATTCCCTGACTATTCCACTACCAACATACCTGCTACTTGTGGCCATACTCATTTTGCAAACACAGCATCTGCCTGCTATCAAGTTTCCTGAGACCATGGGCTGGTCACAGAGCAGCCACCATCTGCTACTTCTGTTCACAAAAAAGTTACTCTCTCCATTTGCAACTATAATTTCCTTCCTTGAGTTGGTGTTTTGCCAATTGACAGGGGCGAGAGAATGGATAAAGACACCTATAGGAAGAATGTTCTTAATTTACTATTAATATTGAGGCAAACAGAGGTAAAAGGATACATGTGATAAAACAATAAGCTTATTACTCGCTTGACTTTAGCAACAAGCAAAAATAAGCAAGGTAATGCANTGAGTTGGTGTTTTGCCAATTGACAGGGGCGAGAGAATGGATAAAGACACCTATAGGAAGAATGTTCTTAATTTACTGTTAATATTGAGGCAAAACAGGTAAAAGGATACGTGTGATAAAACAATAAGCTTATTACTCGCTTGACTTTAGCAACAAGCAAAAATAAGCAAGGTAATGCATCTAATCATCACTGTACAAGAGAGAGAGAGGATAGGGATTAAGATACATCACCAACTGACTAAACTTTACCATCATCCAGAGTCTGCAGTCACTGGGGAGCCCCATTTTGCAGTAAGGACCTGGAGAACCCTTCCCAGCAATTGGGAAAATCCTATGCAGTGTGACCACTGGTAAGTGAGGTCTACGGTTCACCCTGAAAAGGGGTCCAGCTTTTATAGGCCCAAATCAGCAAGTCCAAATTACTTGTTTACCTTTTGTGTAGAAAACATCTCATTCTGGTGGCACACTTCCCAACCAGCTGGGGCCAGGACTTGGCCAGAGCCCAGGCCACGGCTGGGAAAGTTTTTGCCTAAAATATCCTACTAACAAGCCTCTAGAGATATCATTTGGGAGGATTTCTCCTACTGACAAGCCCTTAGGGATACTGGTTGGGAGAATCTCTTAATGTGTCTTACACAAGGTTATACAAATGTCTCTACAGCAGCCAGTTTGGTATTAAGAACAACTAAATATAGGTTTTTTGATCATCTATTTTTAACTGAAGAACCTTGATGGTATTAATAGCATCATGCTCAAGATTCATCCTGTAAGTCAACTCAGGCGTACGCCTGCTGTTCAGTCCTTAGCATATCAGTCAGCAATTCCAAATTCCTCAGACCTCTTACCTTAATTTGCTTTATTTCCTATTAATTCAATCTAAGTGAAGATTTGGCAAAATCATTCTATAATGCAGCTTAAAAAGGCATTATGACAAAGACTGCCATGTATCTGTAAATAGCACAATATGATGCCAACATTAAAATTACCGATATGTGGTGTCTGAACATGGATCATGGCAGTGAATGTGCAAATGCCAGCCTAATCAGTCCCCACCATCCGTCCCCTTGCAGCAGCTGCCACCAGGACTACCTGCATAGGCAAGTGCCCATGGGCAACAGGAGAGGATGGCCAGTGGCTTCTGTGAGTCCCTCTCATTCTCCAGGCAGCCATAACATGCAGGCAGCAAACAGGATGGAATTGGGTTCAGTTCCCTAGACTTTTCTGGCAGTAGAGTCTTCTTCCTCCTTTTTGCTGCTGTTAGAACTGGTGGTTTTCATCCCAGTTCCTTGTGCCAGCTTCTAAAAATGCAAAATAAAACACAAGCCTTTGAAAGCAAACTTGAAGAGGCTGGTTCACAGCATCTCAAATCTTAGATCTCATTATAAAAATGAATAAGTAATAACGTGTTTCACTTGAGTGACTTAAATCCTACCTCAGTTACTTTGTCCTGGGATTCTTTTGTTACTTAATGACAACAAAAGGATCTGAAACAAAAACAGACAATTACTTTTCCTCCTTTTTCTGGTGCAGGATTAGCACATAGTAGCAACACATTTCCCTGTGACTAGATCTTCCTTTTCACTGGATATTTAAAGGGAAAGATGAATAAATGACAGTGCTTAAAATAAAAACATTAAATATCTATAGCAGAAAATCCATAAATCTAGGCATAATCCATGCAAAGGACATTTTGATGTTTGTTTTATCATAGACCTAAAAAAGCATAAAGTATCCCCTTACTACCCATATCTTTAATGCAGAAAACAGCTCCTGGAAAGATGTCACTAGCTTTGCCATGGAATCAGATTTGCTATCTCACTGTACCAGCCTGCAAATCTGCAAGCTTTAGACATAGGTTACTCTGAATAAATCAAATACAAAATTTTTAAATACAGAGAAATCTTGGGAAGCAATTTGTCATCTCTGACTCAAGAGCTCTTTCCTTGGTTGAACCAAGAGCTGCTGCCACTCCAACATGCAGCCACAGCTAAACTGCAGGGCTTGAACAGTTGTTATACATTCATTTTTCACTGATATTTTGCTAGTTTCTGTTCATATTGAAGAAAGTCTTTGGAGTATGGCTTCAACTAAGTTTTAAAACATTTAGGTCTAGTAAATATATTGCAGCATAGCAACTTAAGAAGGTGATAATAGAAACTTAGGTGAAGAAGTTAACTATTTGTCCCATCCCAGTTTCCTTCAGTGGTTATCTAAAGAGAATTAGCCCTCAGTAAGAACAACTGAGTCATGAGTAATCCTCCCTCCACACTTTAAATTTCTTTTAGCATAAGACAAGAGACATTAGGAGCTCAAGAAAATATTTTAAAAGCTACAAGGATGATTTCAAGTAAAACCAGAACCTCACAAAAAAAAAAAAACAACAGTATTTCAGAAAGGTTCTAGACTTGATCACAGATAAATTGGGGGCCCTTTTTTTGGTTATATTAACTAGCTTAAATTCCCTGCAGTACCAATTTGCAACATAACTCTTCTTTGTCCAGACCCACTGTACAAATGCCTAACTTACTGGAAACAGGGGTCACTTAGTTTCTAAATACAGACTGTAAAAGCAAAGTAAGGGCCAAAGACATAATTATAAAATACACTAGAATGTGGAAAAACAAGATTAAACCTTATTAAAATATCATTCCCAGGCATTAATAACAGTTCTATAATTAATAGCAACACAGTTGACTACACTAAGTCCTATAGCAGAAATAAAATTTCCATTTATGTGTAAGAATAATTAGGTTTCATAAAAAGGCTGGGGGTGGATTTTTTAAATTTTTCTTTACCCTCTACTGAATATTACACTGTTTCTGTAGTATATTGTATATATATGAATATAAATGTATATTCAGAAATATACATTCACTTGTGTGAAATAATTCACTGAGTAACATCACTTTACCCAAGACTGCAAATATAGTATTAAATGAATGCAGCTTGTGTTTTGCCATTGTAGAAGTCAGGACACTTGAACCATTTGACATCTAAGTGGGCTCTGGGGCAAATAAAACTTCAGTTTTAAACTGACTAAATAATTAAAGTTCACATTTCTGATATGCAGCATCTTTTCTCCTAGCAATAAAACCTATTCTATGTGGAGTTTTCATGGCATTTGATTAGAGAAGAAGTTCTATCTTAAAAGGGTTACTCTGTTTTACTGAGACTTTTAGAACTGGAGCAGAGCAGCAGGAGCAAAACAAGTACTTACAAAAACCTTCTCTACTCTCTGAACCACAGACTAACACTACATATTTTTTCTTTTGGGTTGTCAGAATAACGCTCTGTTTTAAGAGCTGCAGATTTCTATAGCTCTGCTGGGCTACACAGGATCTTTACTTCCATTCCTTCATAACATACATAGGCTGATATATCAGACAGATCTTTCATGAGAAATAACGATGTTTTACATGATTTGCTATTCTCAGATATATTCACACCTCACATGGAAACTATTTCAGTAGTGTCTGAATAATAAAGTACAAAAGGATAAAGACAGATGCAACAAATCCACATGCTGAAGTTCAGTTCACAGGGCCCGTGGCCAGTCAAGGGTGCCACTGTAGCTGAGCTGAAAGCAAACTCTTCTCACAGGCAGGCCAGGAAAAGAGTGAAAATCTCAGGGCTCATCTTAAATATCCATAGGTATTTGAGCCATGTATCATCATTAGAAGTATCAAAATATTTAGAGATCAGGGTTAACAACAAAAACTTGCCCATTTATTAGCTTACATCGCCCGTCTGTTTCAGCTGGATCCACACCTCTAAAGGGAGCAGGCCACAATCTCTATCTAATTTTTACCACCCATGAAAATCAGTGACAATTATCCATTGAAAAGGCCATGTGCTTAGGATTTTAAAATTTCTTTTCTTGCCCAATCACCTGCGTGCATGACAGGGTGGTAAAACATTTCTGAAGAGAACACTTGCTGTAGTCTCTTGGTAGCAGAATCAGAATTTTTTTTCATTGACCAAGAGTAGTAACATTTCCTTCATGCACCAATGAAGTCCCTGTAATCCAAAAGCTTGGTCAAACTGCTTTTAACTCCTCAAGAGGAACATGTTCATCATGCCTGTATATACAAACATTAACACAAGTATTTTCCATTTTCTTTTCAAACTTCTTCCTCTCTCCCTTCTGTCTACACCCAAACTGTTGAGCTCGAGTCAGCTTCCACCTTTCCTTGTTTGCCCATAGCAGCATGTTTTGGTGAGGACCCATTTCATCTATATCAAGGTTGAATGCTTTACAATGATCATTTTTACTTGGCAACAAGAATGGTAATATATCAAAGATAGTACCAATACAACAAAAGACAATACTTTTTTTTTCAAATTCAATTATTATTTAGGTTCAATCTTACAACACCTTTTCTTTTATTTTTTAAAATACTTTCTTTAAATAAAATAAGTAAAATTTCCCTATTGGTGTTTGACCTGAACTTTTGTTCCATCAGAAAGCAAGCAAAAGAAGTAAGCGTATTTGCTGGTGCCCCCTTAGTGTTCAGGACTTGTACTTGCAGTGTCATTCAAAAAGATCAGGAAAAGCTAGTTATTACCTGTCATAAGGAAAGTATGGGGAAATTATTTTTAATGGGAAAACTATACTTAATGGGAAGTCATGTGATGTTTTAAAGAAACCCAGACCAACTATGAAACTTTGAGACCCTTGACACTTGAGGCTTTTACCTTTCATCTCTAATATCTCATTTCAGCCCTCCTGATGAGTACTTTTAATACTTCTTACTTCACAAAACACTTACACCTTTGTGATAGCTTTTCCTAGATCTAAAAAATACTTTGCATAAAAAGCTGAAGATGAGGTGCCGGTTTCATGCTGTTATTATATTTGGAAAACATGGTTGTATTTTAAACATCATTATTCAGAAGTTGGAATCTTCACTTTATTTTGGAAAAGAAGCCATGTGGAAAGGATGAGAGGCAGCAGGAGAGAAAGCAGTCATTGATAACCTTGCAGACCAGACTTATTTTCCATTGAGCCCAAATATGATAACATTCACTGTCCATTCATTTTGTGGAGGGCTATGTATGGAAGATATTTAGGTATTGCTCATTCCTCCAATCTTTTATAACTTCTCAGCCATAACTGTAAACCGGATTAAAATTAACCATCTTCCAATTTGTGCTATCATGTAAATACTTGTTAGTTTTATTGATTGCATTACATAGAGTTTATATTGCCTTGGCAAACAATTTACATGGACTATACAATAAGCCCTAGAATAGGCCATGAAAATATTTTTGCAAGTCAAGCTTTATTTCCTACTAGGAAATGCACTTGTAATGTACATTACATATATGTGGAAGATAGGAGCACAATTTTTATAAATGTTGATAGATTTCAACACAAAATTAACAATTTTTTGAATTCAAAAGCAAGACAATGACCAGTTCATATTCATTCCTTTATTTGACATTACTGTGGTCTTTAGATTCCATTATTCAAAACCTTTGTTTTTCTTATTTCCTGCTGTTAGTTATTATTTATCATATTTAAACTTGCCACTTCTTTTGCTTTAAAAATAAGTAGGGGTAAGAGTCAGCTTTTTCAGATTCAGATGTTCCTCCTCCCCATTCTTGGGGAAAAAACATGAAGTTACTCTTCTTTTCAGGAGTGAAAGATATTTAAATTCTAATTAAGAATTAAAATACAATTTCTTTATTATCTTCTCCCAATACAAATTTCTCTCTATTTACATAAAGAAGAATAAGAAGTATGATTAATTATTCATGTGTCTCTTCTAATCTGAGCTGAGTAGTTTATGAATACAGCTTACACTCCTTTTTCCTGGTCTTTCAAACTTACTACCTGTAGACATTTGTCAAATGCAGTTTCCACTTGGATCAGTGTGATTTTTTTCAAGCTATCATGGCCTAAATAGGACCCACCAGTTCTACCTCTTTTGCTGTTTACTGGCATCCCTCAGAATGGAGAATTAATATTTGGTGATTCAGACTCTCTTTGGGTTCCACAATGCAGATGCGTAATAGGAGTAATTTAAAGGGGAAGACATTTTTTTTTCACTCTATGAAATGCTAGATATGATAAAAAATGATAAATTAAAATAAAACAGCATGAAGATGAGTAATCTCCATCTCATTTCTGGTAATGAGAGAGTGTGTATGGTTAACACAAGTATTTTACATTCCTGCTCTTGCCTCATTTCCTATGTAAGACTGGCAAAGTCCATCTCTACTGACTCTTACAGGGATCAGCACATCACAAGAAGCCATAACTATCTTGGCTGGCTCTAAAAACATGAAATATATACTTGTTCCTGTCTGCAGAGAACAGGCACTGATATTCAGGTTGTTAGAAATTAATTAACTTTCAGGTACAATTGTTATAAACGAATCAGTCAATTTTATAATTAAACAGAATTTCTTTAATAATCAAAGTATAAAATCTGACAAAGCCACGAGCAAAAGCAGCACCGAGCCAGGCGATCGGCACTGGGTGAACTGAGTTCAGACACTATCCGTTCCGAATCCCTCTAGTTCACCAATGCTGTCTCTCCGGGGTATCTTTTTATACATTTTTGGGCTTTGTTAATCTTTAGCATATTGATGTATTTTTCTTGTCCTGCTGCTGCACCTGATGACAGTTCCTGGAACAAGTAGATGCATATCTTTCATTGCTGGCGACGCATATTATCGTATCACTGGGATAAGTTCTTATCGTTGGAATAAGTCTCTTGGCAATGCATACCGTATATACATATTGAGTGCATATCGCTGAAAATCCTGGAATACTTTTCTTTGGAATGCATACAGATTATGCTGGTTGAAGTCCACTCAAACGAAAAATCCTTTGAAATGCATATTTTGGAGGCAGCTACATGTCCTTGGTGTCTTTAATTCCTTCAGCTTAAAAAATGCTGTTATCTTAATTTTTAGCATGAATTACTTTGCAATATATACTACACAATTATGTGGGGACAAAGTCCTGGAAGCAAAAGAAACTGTTTATTGTAACGATTTAGCTGAGCCAGGTATGTGTCTCTCTCCTCCGAGAGCCGAACACATACCCCTTCCAACAAAATGGATATTTTTTATACCCTTTCGTGGCCAGGAGTGGTCCCTGTCCCTTTTCCCATTGGGTGGGTACTCAGGAATTTACATTCTGTCCCAACTGCCTACTTTCCTATCCCCTCCCCTTTCATCCCCTTCCTTTTTTGGTCCAGTCTTTAACCCCACCCAACAGATCAAACAGAAAAAATCCAAATCATAGATAACAATTAAAGACTTTTAAAAGTCTTAATTAATTCTTAAAATAAACGAAAAGCTTTCATTCTTTTACTTAATAACCTTTTTGGCTGCAGCAAAATACTTCATTTCTCACAAGGGTGTCTCAATTTTGAGACAAATTTAAGAGACGATACTCTGCAATGAGTGGTCTCTTCTAAAGGGTTTCAACAATCCCCCTCCAACAACAGAAAATTAATACTAACAGAGGAAAGTGGGGAAAAAAAACCAAAAAACAATGGTTTATTAACAACAGAATGCCCACAAGGCAAGGGAGAAAAATAAATAGCTACTAAACATCCAACTATCAGAACTCAACCCCCCACCCCACACACACAGAGAGGAACAAAGAGCAAAAAATGCCCAGAGAATGGGGCAAATGTTGAAGAAATACCCCTTCCCAACATGCAGGGCAAGATGGCTTTCACTCTGAGCAAGGTGGAGATTCCACAGAGGAGTTC
>VZTX01008253.1:0-55764 GCA_013400915.1 Pardalotus punctatus
CAGGGTCACCTGGAACAGGTGACCCAGGAACCCATCCCGGTGGGGTTTGAATGTCTCCAGAGAGGGGAGACTCCACAACCTCCCTGGGCAGCTGTTCCAGTGCTCTGCCACCCTCCACATAAAAAAGTTCTGGCTCATATTGAGGTGGAGCTTCGTGTGTTTTAGTTCATGGACACGGCACCAGCCCCTTGGCACCCACCTTTGAGATATTTACATGCATTAATGAGATCCTCTCTCAGTCTTCTCCAGACTGAACAGGCCCAGCTCCTGCAATCTCTTCTCAGAAGAGAGATGCTCCAGACCCCAAATCATCTTCTCCAGACCCTCTCCAGTCGCTCTTTGTCAGCTTTCCTGTGCTGAGGATCCCAGAACTGGACACAGCACTCCAGATGTGGCCTCACCAGGGCTGAGTAGAGGGGCAGGATCTCCAGCCTATCAAGGTCTGGCTGAAAGGCAGCACAGCCATCAAGCCTATCAGCAAATCCCCCCAGTTTCATATCATCAGCAAACCTGCTGATGGTACATTCTATCCCTTCATCCATGTTGCTAAAAAACTGGTTATTGACCCAAGCTGATGCAAAGCAGGAGCAGAGAAGCTTTTTGCAGACGTGTTTAGGAGTTACTCTGCTCTGCCCTGCACAGTCCAGCTGCAGGATGAGACCCTTGGCTGCAGCCCCAACACCAGCTGGTGCTTTGCTCAAACTCTGGGCCATGAGTTTGGTTTCAAAGGAAGATTTCCCGCTTCCACTGTACTTCCACCACTATCACTAAAAGGACGTGGGGTATTTTTGTCTGCAAGGCAGTGTGCCTGCCCCTTGATGCCGAATAAATAAATTACTGTGATGGTAAAGGAGACCATTGTTAATCAGAGTGCATAAAGAGTCTGAGAACCCTCCAGAGGAATATGATGCAATGCACTGTGTGCAAATCGTAGGCACTTTTTTACAGAGGCATGCTATCAAACAGGAATAGAATTCAGTGGCAATATTGTCTCAGAGAGAGAATCCACTGGGATCTGATGACCCCTGTCAGGATCTATCCCAGGATATAATTCCTGCCCAGAAACAGGCCTGGAATATGTTTGGGACTTCCCTGTCCTCCACCTGGCATCCCACCCTGCTGAATGAGAACTCCAAGGCACAAGCTGTGCTAGGCAAAGTTAAGACACTGTAGGGATGTGCCCCTGTCACTTCCCCAGTAAAGTAATTTCTGAACCACACTGGAAAGGGATCCCCCTGAAAAGAGCCTGCAGAGACTAAAGGCAGGTGAAAGACAATACTCTAATTAAATACGCTATCCCTGTGGCTTTAGCTGATGCTCACAGAATAAAAACAAGTGGAAAACTAGCAAGAACACTATGTTTACCGTTTCTCATTGTATAATATGCAATGTTTTCTCAGTGTGTCTTCAGGACACAAGCAGCTGGGAGCCCAGACTAGATGAAAAGAAAGAAAGAACAAGGTGTTAGGCAAGAAATGTTGGGGAGGTGGGGGGGAGTAAGATGTCCCTTTGTAGCCACCACATAGCACCCTGTGGTGTTCACCCTAACACAAGGAGAAGCTGTTCCCATATCCAGCCTTACAGCAGCTGTTGTCAAAGGCTCTGGGGCATTTGATGCTGGTGGTGACTGCTGGTGAGCACAAACCGTCTTTCCTTTTAGCAGAGATGTCAGGAGGGATGGAGCAGGGATGGCCAAGCCATTTGCTGAATTTGAGCCTCATCAGGAGGCTGAACCAGCTCCTCCAGATCAGGTGTGCTCCTTTGCACTTCCCTTCTGCATAAGCTTTTACCCTTCCAGCAGCCTGCACAGCCTGGCTCAGCCCCAGCAAAGCTGTGACCCAGTTCTCAGCAGCACCAGTGCTGTGCCAGTGCTCACAATCTCTGCCCTCCCTGTATCCACAGCCTCAGGCCCCATCACCTCTCACTTTTAGCAGGAATACCCAATGTTCTCTTCCATCAGTCTCCTGGTGAGCCTGGTGATCAGGGCGGGCATGGGCTGCCCCAGCTCAGCTGATGCTCTAAGTGATGTCTTACATGCTGGAAAGCAGAGGGTACATCTTCCATCCACAGGCATCAGCGAGCTGGGAGGGATTTCAAGCACTGGGGAGGGCAGGATTTTAGAATTTAAAACAATTTCAGCAAGTGGGAGGAACCATAAAAAAAAATCCAGGTTGAAGGGTGGAGTAACTAATCCCTCGAGCCACAGGAGAGGGATTTTGCCCTGCAGACAAAGGACCCATGTGGACTCCTGCACCTACACATCCTTGCTATCCTATGCTGAAGCCACCAGCTATGACATGGGGACACATCTGCCTGATCCACCCTGGAGAGACTAATTTGGCAGCCAGGGAACTGAGGTCTGCAGCAGAAAACTAAGGCATAGACAGGAGCCTGAAAGGAGCCTGGAAGGGGTTTGCTTCTGTGAGCAGGAAGGAAAGTGATTTCCAGAGACCCCAGAGAACCTGAGGCTCCTCTTGGTCCCCAGCCCCTTTAAGGAAACTCCCCCTCGCTTGTTGTTTGTGCAATCTGCTGGAGACTGCATCACACTGAAACCCATTAGATCTATTTTCTGTAGCTGAATAATTTTAATTTTCTAGTCAGTTACCTTTTAGGTCTCGCTTCCTTCTTTTTTTGTCTTAGCTGCCTTTTCCATATATCGGTGGTCCCCTGACATTCTCTCCCTTCTCTGTTGTGCCTGCTCCGCTCCCCTACCCTCTTCCTCCCTCCTGCCTGTCTCCACCTGCTTAAACCCTCCAAGGTTATTGCATCTGCTGCCCTCCAACTGCTCTGCATCATCCCAGCAGTGGCTGCAACCACGTGAGATGTTGTGCCAAGGAGCTTTGTCCTTCCTGGCAGGAGATGAACCCTGGGATCAAGGATCAGGCCAGCTAAACTGCAACTGTAGGTTTTTAGACTGAAGGCCACTCATGTCAGGTCTCAGCCACTTCCTTCCTGGTGCTGCTGGACTTTGGATACATCTTTTTGCAGCTCTCCAGGCCCAGCCCCCTCTCTCATCAGGGCAGCCATATCCCAGCTGGGAGCTCAGGCATCCTGACTCCAATTTCTCTGATGATGGTGGGAGAAACAGTGCCCAAACTCCATCAGAGCTGTCTCGCCCATCTAGAAGTGGAGACAAGCTGTTGTAAATCTCTCCCAGAGGCTGGAGAACACCTGTCTTGTAGGCTCATGAAACCATGGAAAATGGCATTTTGTGCCTGCAAGCAAGCAGTATGCAGCACACCACAATGCCAGGATGTGTTCAGGGAACTGTCTGCAGCTGCACCAGGCACCAGACATCTGAGCAAAAGAAGAACTGGGGGCTCAGTAGCTGAAGTACAGCACCAGGCTCCCCCCAGGAAAGGGGGGATGGAGGGGCATTATTGTCACTGCCGGGCTGGGGGATTCAGTGCATTGCTTTCCTCCTTCTGCCTCAGCTTGATCATTTTCCCATCCCAATCCCATCTGCAGGCTGCTGACACCATGTCCTGAAACTCAGGGCTTGTACTTGGCATCCACAGCAGATCCTGAATCCTATCCAGCCCCAAGGAGATGATATTGGCCTCACATCATGCCCGGGTCTGTGCTATTAGCAGGGGGTTACACCACGCACATCCTGCTCAGTCACCCCAGGGGCAAGAGGAGCATCCCTAGGTTTGGGCAGGAGCTCCAGTTTCAGCACCCTGTCCTAACCTCAGTCTCTTGCTAATTTCCATCCCTTTAGACCCATCTATGGGAAAGAGAAGAGGTGCTTGTCTTTGCTCAAGGCCTCTGGGCATGGTGCAGTGACAGGAGGCAGCCAGTTCCTGAGCCGTGTGACTTGCCCTGCCAGGCAATGCCTCCCCTCCCTTCCCTTTGAGGAATTTCTCACAGCACGGTGCAGTTTTCCTTTCTGCAGAGGCACAAAGCAAAGGAGATCAAACCTCAGGCACACACGCTCCCAGAAATCCGTCTGCCAGCAAACCTGGGTGTGGAACCGACTGCATCCCTGGTACAGGAAATCAAAGGCAGCGGCTGATACAGAGCACAGTGCCGAGGTCAGGGGTCCCTTTGCTGTCAGAAAAATGGGACAAGAAGGAACAGCAATAATCAGATCACTCAAAAGCCTCGTTTATGCTTCACCTGGTTGCAGGGCTCCTTCCCTGCAGCACATAGTGTCTCATGCTGAGCTGTTCCCACTTCGGTGCCTGTGGCTGGGAGCACGAGCAATGGGGAACTGCAGGGAGACAGAAGTGCAGGAAGGTGCAGGAGACAAAGACATGAGCAACCCTCAAAGTCTGCTGGGGCTGGCAACTGGCAGCAGCGACCTGTTGTATCCCCAGAGAGCCTGTTGGAACAGAAAGGATGGGGAAATGTGCTTTGTGTGTCTTTTGGAGGAAATTCTGTACCAGAGATGCCAAGCTAGCCATGGATCCTCAGGATCAGAGCCTGGCCCTTGGAGCCTGTGCTTTCCAAGCAGCCCAAGCCATATGCAATCACCAGGTCTGTTTTTCAGAGGAGAAAAGCAAGGTCTGACATCTCTCCACTGGTAATAAACAGGGAGCTTATCTCTGCCTTGCACTTTGCTCCCAGACAGGCCTTTGACACCCTTGTGCATGCAGCCTATGACTCAAAATGTCACATGAATCTGTGGCAATTCCTCTTTCAGCTGTGGAAATTACACCTCGGGGGCCACGAGACTCGTCTGCATGCAGCGCCCAGAGCTTGCTCAGCCCTCATCTTTACCCAGGAGGGACCTGTGGCCACTGCTGCTCCCGATTAGTTTTGTTTTTCTTTCTAATAAGGGACTGAGCAGCGATCTCTCACAGCAGCCATGTGGTCGGCAGGGATGCTGGAGGGCAAATGACAGTCCATGGGTCAGGGGGTGTGTGGGTAGGAGATGCGGGGTGGGATGACACTGGTTGCACAGGCTGTGCTCAGCTGGGAGGTTGTGATGGGTGCAGAGCAGCGTTGGGGAGCATCACTGTGCCGTGGGAGACTGTGGCTCTGTGTGCTCCTCTGTACGTTTGGAGAAATGCATGAGAGAGGTGATGTGTGTCTGTGTGTGATAAGTAGAGCAAAACATTCCAGCAACAGGCTCCGTAGGCTGGAGATGTGTGTTTGGGTGCAAAGAGATGCTCTGGCAAAGCATTTTGGCAGTAAGGCAGTATGACAGGGAATCTGGGTGACAGCTTTTGCATGCACAGGTGCTGTGGGATGTGGTGAAAAAGGCTTTTGTCAGGTTCATGCTTCAGTATTGTGTGTGTGCAGCAGTTGTGCCTTTGCACCCCTACAGCAACACATGGGGCAGACTTTACGCCCCCAGCCCTCCCTTGGCAGACAGGATGGGGAAAAACCAGAGGCATCGCTGTTCAAATACTGAACGGGGAGTCCTGTCTGCTATTCCTTAAAAATAAGTGGCGTTTTATATTCAAGCACTGGCCTCATTTCTAAAACCCTATTAAAAAAAAAAAANAATGAAAAAGACAGACAGAAAAAAGGCCAGGAGGAATCAAAAGGCGAAGCCGACAGGGAAGTGCAGCCCTCTGAAGAGGACACATCTCATCTGAGCACAGTACTTCAGACGCAGCTCACGAGCCCTGTTAAGCAGCGGACATCTGAGCGCCCGCTTGTGCGAGAGCCGATTTGTATCAGCTCCCAGCACATCCCTGAGAGCGAGCCATTCACCCTGAGAACCCGGTCATCTGGGTCTGGTGGGATGGGACAGGGGCCTATTGACTGGGCTCTGCACCCTCACCTCAGGCTTCTCTACCCAGCCCAGCCAGGTGACTTATCCTGGTAGCAGCCAGCTAAGCCCAAAACACTTCAGGAGAGGCAGGTAAATAACATAACCACAGCCTGGGATCCTGCACAGCTGGAGACCAAGCGGGTGTGACTGAGCTGCTGGAGAGCACAATGAATCACTCAACATCCAATACCAAGCTGGCTGGTGTCACACAGGCTGATCCCACGTAGAGGGACACTACCCTGGGTGCCAGGCAGTATCAGGGAAGGGATCCCAGGGCATGGATTTACCTGATGGAGTGCCCTGACAGCCCCTCTGATAGTTTGAGAGGGACCTTGCAGTGGCCACAGGTGACACATGCATCTAGAGGAGGGCAGGTTTGTCTGCCAGCCAGAGGCATGCCCAGGAGGGCTGAATTACCTGAGCACAAACATGGGCATGGAGGAGGAGGAGGCATAAAATGGATCCATCCTTGCCAAGGCAAAGTGGGGCATGGGTCTGTACCTGGGGTGCTGGGACCCTGGCACAGAACAGCATTCATGGGTGCCCTCCAGGCAGCAGCAGGAAGATGGGCAGGATTAAAGGAAGGAGAAATTAAGTCCTTTGAGGAAATGGTTCATCTGACTCATTTCATCCACTGCTGGTAGAGAGATACCACTCTCTAGGCTGTTCTTTTCTCAGTGTGGGCAATCAGTCTCACGCTGCCCTGCTGCCCTGTTCCCTTGCCCATCCCACACAGTGGCACTGTGGGGTCAGAGGGGTGGAAGGCACAGGGCATCCTTCCCATCCTCCCTCCTTCTGCAGTGCCAGATCCACAGGCACTGCCACAAACCCAGTGGAAAACGCTGCCCGCAGCAGTCCCAGGCACATCCCTGATGCTCATGCAGTCAGTGGTGTCATTTAAATATCCTGGGCAGGATGGATTCTGATTGCTTTTATTATCAAGATAATCTATCCCTCTGATTTCAAGAGACCTCCTGCAGGTTTGCCTTAATGTCACTGAAAGAAGAGCTTAATCCACGGGCTCCGTTGCCACTCTGGAATACGCTCGGCATTCCTGTATTCCTCCGGTGTACATTCACCCGCCTGAACGCTAATGTCACCCAGAAGCCAGTATGCACAGCGCATTGCAAAGAGGAAGGAGCCGGTGTGGAAAAGTCTGCCTCCTGCTTTCATTGAGCAGTGGATAATGAACTGTTTTTGCAGCCTCCCAGCGACTTCACAGGCTGCCTTGGAGCCAAGGAACCAGTTATTTTCCAGTCGGAAGGGGCCAGCCCCAAAGCAGTTCCACATCCATGTATAAATAGCTGTTTTCTGGTTTGTTACTGTTTGTCCTTGGGATCCTGAGCGCAGGTATCACGAGCAGTAGGCGAGAGGGGGGGGTTGGCTCTCTGGGTTACTGTTTTCCCAAACATTGCTCAGGCTTACAGTGCATGTCTCAATGATGAGACATGTTTTTGGCCCAGAAGCCCCTTCTTAGCTTTTAAGGGAATAGTGCAAAGGGAAAGCCTGGAGCATGAATGCTGAAGCCAGACTCCCTATCCAGAAGTCAGTCAAGGAGCCCATTTCCCATCAACCCCAAGGAATGTGAGTGCAAATGGAGATAACCTGCAAAACAGGAAGCGGGAATGGTTTGCTCTGCACCATAATGCATACCAAAAGAAACCTGGTATGTCAAAGGATGGGATCCCACTGGGGCAGGGCCAAATTACCTGGGAGAAGGGTCTGAGGCACAGAAGTAGCAAAAAGCAAACACCCATTTCAGAAATGGGTTAAGCCAATGCCATTTCTTTTCTTCCCCTGAAAAACAGGTGTTTTCACAGGAAGGAAACATTGATTTCTGGCCCACTCTAGCATCTCTCCATTCAAACATGCTGCTGTTCTTCTCTAGTTCATCTGCAGGTGCCCTCAGCTGCAGTGTCCAGACCTGGACACAGCTCAGACAAAGCAGAATTGCAGATTTCCATGGCTTACATCCAACATCCAGCATTAATGCATCCCAGGAGGTGAGCTGCCCTTTTTGCTAAACCATCACACTATTGACTCATGCTAAGTTAGTCATCCATCTGAACCCCCTGATCTTGCCTGCCATCCTGCTGCCTCTCCAGGCTCTCCTGTCTATGCATTCATGCATTCATTTATCCCTCCCAAATGTGGTACCCTGTGCTCTCTGTACTAAATTTCATCTGGCTGATTCCAGACACTCTCTCCAATCCATCTCCATTGTTTTGAATTCTGAGCCTGTACTCCAAAGTTCTTGCAGCACCCTCATTAATACACAGCCCTGGACTTATTTAGCAGATGCTGATATCAAAATGCATATGATTACTCCCAGTTAGCAAAGAAGTGAATCTATTTAGCCAGCAGGAACATTTTTATTTATAAATGCCTTGAAAAAAACCTTCAATTGCTATCACTCACACTGATAAAAATCCAGTGTAATAACTATTGACTCTAGCACAGATACTTCAGATTTATTCTAGTAAGTATTTGAAAGCAGAGTTGGGCCCATTCTTGTCATGCATCCAGCAGCTGGTCATAACATCAGTTTATGAAATGCCCACAGTAGGTGGAGCTATCTATCTTCACTCCCCAGTGAGGGGTAATTGTTCTTTTTTTTCTCTTTCTTGTTCCTGTCTAAGCTGTTCACAGAAGAGCTCTCTAAAATGAAAAACAACAATAACAACAAAAAACCTCCCCACCAACAAATGAAACAACTTAATAAATAAAAAAAGAAAAAAAAAAAAACATAGCTCTGGAGGTATCACTTGGTAAATCGCAATCAGCTGCTGCTCAGAAAAATGAGGCTGATGAAAGAGCTGAGCTCACTCTGGGTGCACTTGATGAGGTAACACACTCTCTAAGACAGCTCTTGCTATGTTGCAGCAGCTTTAAAATGTATTTCTTTGATACAGAGCTATTCATGGCAAACATGCCAGCCATGCCTGAGCAATGTTTCCCCGTGTTCAGTGCCTTGCTTCGAGCCTGTAAGAGAGAGGATTTTGATGAAATGGTGGTAGTGGAAAGCAGAGGGAAAGAGACACTGTCTGAGGAGGGTTTGTATGCTGGAGCAGCCCAGCTCAGCACCAAGGTTTGCTGACGTGGGCCCTCTCTGGCCAGTGTTTGAGTGTTTGTTAAAGACTCAGCAGCCGCAGAGCTCAGGGACCTCCTGAGTGAGATAGAATTCCCATGTAACTACAAACTTCTCTTTTCTGTAAAATTGCCCAGCTTTCCCTGCCATCCAGATAAGCATTTAGCATCCGTGACCAGGTTGCTGAACATCCATTACCTATTGCTGGAAGTATTTCTTATTTACTTTGGAACCTGGCTCCACCTTGCTTCATCCAATGGATCCAACTCCTCACACCAGAAGAGACATCTTGCCTGCCTGGTTCATGCCTTGAATTTATGAGGAATTCCCTTAGCCCCTCTCACATCCTGTGAGTTTGACCAACCTTGCTGCAAACCACAGGTTTCCAGCTGATCACACTTATCTCACAGGTTGGTGTTCCTGCAATTAGCAGCAGTAAAAAGGCCATCACTCAGAATTGGATTAATTAGCCCAGTGGAGAGAATTCAAGAGGGAGCAGCCAGGAGCCAGGAAAACCAAGGGCAGTGCGTGCCAGGCTGTGTGTGAGGGAGGTCAGAGCCTGACTTAGCTGCCCAGGATGCCCAGGTGTGTGGTCAACACCAGCCAGGAAGCAGGAGTAGGGAACTCCCTGTGCTCCATGGTGGGCACACGGCATGAGATAATCCATCCAGGGAGATGGACTGCAGCTGGGTGAGGGATGGCTAAGCTGAGCATCTCATGGGGCACCAAGAGGACAGGGGATGTGGGAAAGGAAAATCCAGGCAGTGGTGGTAGAGTCACACTGTGAGTCGCCCACAGCAGGAAAAGACCAGAGAAATCGGGTGAGGTTCCGAGCAGTGATCCTGAATACACCAGCTCTCTCACATCCACAGCACCAACTCTATGGAACCCAGCTGAGCTCTGCTCTGTGTGCCACGCCAGACAAGGAGCATTTACAGTCATCCGTGCTCAAGGAAGGGATAGGGAGGCAGGAAGGGCAGAGCTGTGTCTTTGCAATGAGCTGATGGCAAACAAACCCCTCCCACCAAAACAAGTCCCTCCCAGCACAGACAAACCCACTCCAGATCCCATTGCTCAGCCCTACACACCAACCAACTCCCCTCACCCTGTGCAGGAGTGGGAGACCCACATCATGCATCAGCCACTGGGATATGGATGAATCCGGCTAGGAAAGGGAGCCCTAATTCTGCAGGCTGGGGTGAGGGGGACACTGACAGAATTGCCACTGCTTGCAAGAACAGGAATTGCACCCCCAAACTCCCACCCCAATGGCTTCACAGCCTCTCCTATCTCACTCACCTTTTTCTCCCTTCCTGACAGCGCCCAAGCACAGGAGGGAGGGGGTCTCCCTCCAACACGCACTCCAGAGAGCTCTTTTCATTCTGCATTTAAAAGGGAAAGAAGAAAAGGCAGAGCAAACCTGTCTCACACGTAATCTGCTGCACAAATGCCAGCTCTCAGCAATCGATAGCAAACGCTCCCGGAGGGCTGTTTTCATTTCATAATATTTATTGGGTTGCTTTATTGTCAGAATCATTACAGTTCAATGTACTGCATGGATTTTATGCCAGCTGCGCTTAGTTTGTCTTGTTTTTAGCACTCCACATGCCTTATGTGGGGCCGTGGTTGCACCCAGGCTGGGACTGCTCCTCATGTAGAGTCCTCTGTGAAGCACGGGGCAAGTTACTTCCTCTCTCTGTGTCTCCATCCCCTGCCATTCCCAGATAAACTGTGGCTTGTTGAGCTATCCATAAGCTCCCAGGGCAGGGATGATCTCTGCATGTACAGCAGCTCTCATAAATGAGTCCTGATCTTGGTTGACCCATTGGATGTGAAGCAATCAAAGCAACAGAGTCCAAGCCATGACATGATTACAAAGGAACTGTGAGGGAGGGAGCAATGGGAGGAGGAGGGAATGGGGGTAGAGAAGGGATAACCAGCAGCAGCAGATATCATATGTAACAACTCCTGAGGGCAGCAGTCCTGGCAAGAGGGGCTAGGATGGGAATTCAGCCAGGGTAGCCATTAAGTGGAGGAGCTGCTGCACTCCTTGAGATGCCAATGCTCTGCAGATTCTCACTGGTGCAAACTCAGGGCTGACTGTGTGCCGATTGCCAATGTACAGATACGACCCAAACAAAGCAGTAGGATGTAAAGCATTCCCAGTCCCCATTCCATTGCCACCACTTCCCCATTTCTCAAGTCTGCCTGGCAATTAGGAGGCGATGAGGAGACCAAAAGGCTGCCTTGTATCCCCAGTTTTCCCCAGGAGCAGCTGGGCATGGGAGCCAGCACGGGCTGAGTGTCACGGCAAGAAGGGCTCTCCCTGCAGCAGGTGAGATGGTCTGCTCCCCTTGAAGAGAGGCACCATGGGGCACGAGGAATGCCCTCATCACACTTGATGAGTTCACAGAGCAAGGAAATGCCTGACCCCAGAGGAGGAGTGCCTCCCAGACACACGGCCCAGGAAAAGGGCTGCCTGCCTCCGCACATCCCATTCGGCTGCTCGAAGCCTCGGGGACAGCCTGGGCCACCGCTGCTCCCAGCCATCCAGGGAGAGATTGACGGCTTTCCTGGGGACAAAGGCTGAGTCCAGCAGGGATGTCAGGAGAAGCAGAGAAGGATGGGATGCCAAGGCTTTCCCCAAGGAAAGTTAGAATGAGAAGCAGGCAATTGACAAGGGACAACAACATCCCTACTGCAGCAGGTATTTAGTGCTCACACTCTGCAATAACCCATAATTTGAGCTGTAAAGGGAGCCCTGGCACTAACTCAGATTCAATAAACGCCTGGGGGTGATCTGAGGTTCACCAGGCCCAAGGGAGGAGCGCTGTGAGGAAGCACCACGAGGAATCACTGTGGAGATCCCTGCCCTGCTCCCAGGCACACAGACCCCAACCCAGTGCTGGGGGGTGTCAGGGGTCCCCAGAACACAGCACAGGGCAGCTCCCACCCTAACCAATGCCTGTTGCTAACTCTATGATTGTGTGTGTGCTGGGAGTTATTATGCCAGCACTTTGGCTGTTCACTTGCGTCTCACTTTTTTCAATTACCGCCTGCACACTGCCTTCCCAATTGCCTGGCGGGCCTTGACTCACCTGCCTGCTGAACATAATTTGTTTTTAATATATGGCGCTGGCAAATTTTCTTTTCCTTCCCCCTTTTTTTTTTTTTAATTATTAAACAGAATTTTTTTTTTTTTTTTTGCAACTCACGTTTGTAATTAATTCCTAAACAGACTGTGTCTCAGCAGAGCAAGGAGGGCTGAACTAGGCGTCCCCAGGGAGGCAGATACTCAGCACCTACAATTAACCTTGTGTGCACACCCATCCCCAGAGACCAGTGAGACATCTGAGGATGAACCTCCCCGAGGATGAATTCAGCCCCACCGTGGCAGAAATACCTACTGTGGCTGTATAAAGCAGCTCAGCTTGGCTCCAGTCCAGGGCTGCCAAATCTCTACAGGAAGGGAGAGCTGTCAAACCATCTCTGATGGGTCCCTCTAAATACAGATTCACTGTTCCTTGCCTGGCTTCTCCCTGGGGCTTGCAGCCCAGCAGAGTCTGGAGACCATTTCACACTGCACTTCCTTATGTTCAGCTACTGCAGCGGATCTCTGCCTCCATCTGCACGGTGGGAATATCCTCTGGAGGGACCACTGATGGTTGGTTTGGTGTCCCAAGAAGGACAGGGAAAGGAAGCATCAGGTGGGCTGGAAACACATCCTGGAGTTTTTAACAAACTCTCTAATTTCTGGCAGCAGCTCAGCTCCTCCAGGGCAAGAGGGTATTTGCAGCCATCATATTTATACTCTTTTGCACTGGTGGATGGCAATTACAGTCACTTCTCTGTCCTGGGGTGGGGCTGAAGTCTCATCTGGAAAATCACAGCTCTTCACTGAGGAAGGAACCTGATCGGGCTCCCACCAAGGAACCTGAAGATCTTCCCACCAAGGCTTCACCAAGCAGGGTGTGGGCTGCCTCACTGCCCCCCAGGCAGCCCCTCACTCCCAAATCCCCAGGTGAGGCTCACAGTCGTGCCACTACAGAGGAGCCCTTCATGTCTTCAGCCCACCCAGCTAAGCAGGCAGAGCTCAGGCAGAGGAATACTGCGTTGGAGCTGCCTCCAATCCCTCTGCACCACGCGTGTTCCCTCTGTCCTCACCAGGGGCTCTGTGATGATAAACATGCTCCACTTGCAGCCAGGAGAACTGTTTGAGCACCAGCGGCATCCGCAGCTGATTTATGCAGAAATTACTGTTCAAACCCACTGCTGTGCATGCTGGCCAGGACACAGCAGGACTGTGCTGACCTCTCCCCTTACACCCAACAAAACCTTCATGTTTTTAAGAGGGTGCGGTGGCCAGAGACCCCCCAAATACCTTCACACAGCTTCCCAAAGAGGCAAGAGAAAAAACGACAACACAAATTCCCTTCAAAAAGCAAGTCAAGGAGGGAAACAGCTGCTCCTAATGACCCGATCCATCAAGCAAGCACTGGCCCCGTCATTTGCTTCCTAAAAGCTCCTGATCATCAGTGATTATCAACGTAGGCCGTGTGCATTTTGATCAGGCACAATCAAAGCTGAGTGCAGCTGAAAGAGCCATAAAAGCCTGTGCAGAGCAATTGGTATGGAGCCCTGGCTGGGGGTCAGGCTGGGAGCTGACTGCCCACAGGCTGAATTCCTGCACTTACCAGCCAGCTTGCTTTGGAGCTGAATGTAAAAGAGGAGAAATTATGTGGCTATCCATGGTGTTTCATCAAAAAGAAACTCAGAAGGGTCTTGGGAAATGGTCTCAGGCACCAGGCTTCCCTAAAGCATTGGGATATGTGACCTGCAGGAGGGGATAAAATGCATCCCCCAGGAGATGGGACTGACCCCACATTGTTCACACAAACGGCAGCAGGTGAGGCTCAGAAATTCTTTCTCATAACCTATCACCACACTGCAGGCAGCCCCATTTTGCCTGTCCTGAACCACAGTGTTTTTCTTCCAGTTGTTCTCTTTCTGGTGAAAATGTTTAGTTTTCCAATCAGAAATATTTGGCTGGAGAAATGTGGGTCCAGCTTTGACTCTAAACTTGCTGGTGCTTTTTGGGAGGGCTAAAGTTGGTGCACATGTGGGGAGATCCCCAGGGCAGCCACTGAGAAAATATCGCACCCTCTCAATTGTAGTCACTGCCAGGACAGTATGGGCTGGAATACAATCCATGAAGCATGGCCTGTTTTGGTCACTGGATTATTTGAGGCTAACGAGTTAATTTGTTCCATGTTTAAAGCCCTGTTTGTAAAGCCAAGTTAATGCAAGGAATAAAATGCACTTGGAAAAGGAGATCTGCATCCACAGCTCAGTAAAAGACCTGGCAAATAATGTGGCAGAATGAGCCTGATGCTGCCTGGGCATCTATTCAGTACACACAAATAAGATCATAGTAATTAGCAATTCATAAAGAGATGAATACAGGGCAATTAAATAGGTAGTTTGAGGCGTGCTGGTTGAAATGAGGTCTGTGTGGTGATTGTGGATCAGAGGCTGCCCAGGAGGTGGGTGTGTGGCTGCAGCAATGAGACACCCGGGCACAGTGGCTGCTTCAAAGCACAATTTGCTATTCCTGGGTTTGTGCCCTCAGTTTTGAGTGCCAGGTTAGCCCTGCATCTGCTGAGAGAAAGGTTAGGTTTGAAATGGAAACCTGCTCTGGTGCTGGTGCAGGATTGAAACTGTGGAGAGAAAAAATGATAAAGATTTGCTGCTTCTTAGGGAGGGCTCCCTGCATTTCAGGAGGTGTGTGGTGCAGCTCAGAGGTCTGATCGCCTGCATTTCACCTCATCTTGTTAGAGCTTCCAGTTGTGCTAAAGGCTGTCCTGTTATTTCAAGATTGTCCACATCTGCTGCATTGCTGAGTGCTGAGAGGAGACAAGCAGAGCTGAAATGGGCACGCAGAAGGGAAATGCCAGCAGGATTCAAGCTTTTCATGCATTTTCACCACATGGACATGCAATGCCATGTCGGATCAGAGCACTGCAGCTCTGGCTCTCAGCCTCCCCTCTGCCCCATGCCAGGCTCTGGCCAAGCACTGTCCTCCCTGTAAGGGGGGAAAAAAACGTTGCCCAAGGTCATGGAAGGAACCAACAGGGAGGTTATTTCAGGAACATTAACACATCCTTTAATTAGTGCATTGTGCATATGCCCGGGAGAATGCGAGTTCCCTGGAGTGAGGAAGAAGAGAGGTGATAGCAATGGGGTGATGAGGCCAGCAGGTCATGCTCAGGGCTGTCACATCCTCTTCACAGTGCCAGGCTCCCTGTCTTTGTGCCGAGCTTGGTGATGGGGGCACAGAGTGCCTGCGGGGTTAGCAGCGCCCGTAATTAGCAGTTAATGCATTTGACTTTCCTCCTCCGGGCTTGATTATTTCAGTGTGATTAACAGGACCTGTAGGATGCCAGTGCAGACACAACATCAGCTGTTCCCTGCTTGTTCTGAGGCATGGGTACCAAGGCAGGGCTGACAGTGCTGTCTCCCCTGTGTTTTGTGGAGGTCACCACGCTGGGAGTGGTCACAGGGAGCCAGCAACCCCGTGCTCCTGCCCTGAGCTGGGCCCAGCACTGCCCAGCCGGGCATGGGGCTGAGGAGATCTCCTGCCTTCCCGTGGCACCTGATTCCTGTGCTGTGATGCCCATATAACTGGGAAATGTCCCTTAATGTCTTAGCTAAACCTTCCCCACTGAGAGCCTGCAGTTGGTTTTGTGTGTGTCCAGTGGAGATGATCTCTGCTTATTCCAGTCCTCTTTGCAGCTCCTTTCGATGCCGCTGGACACTTTCCTCCTCTCCCCTCTGCCTCCTCCTGCTCTGGATTTAGCTGTCTTAATTTCTTCAAGCATTGCTTAAGCCATGGACCCCCAAACAAGGCTTCTGTAAGGTCCTGCTTGATGCACAGAGCCATAACAGGAAATGTGGCTGGAGGTGGCTGAGAAGACAATTTCCAGCTGGTACCACCTCTCCATCTCTTTGGGAGATGCCACCAAGATGCTGGTGCAGAGCAGGGAGGGTGCCAGGACACCTGAGAGTGGAGTCTAACTTCTAGCATCCTCTTCATTGCAGTGAAATTCTCAGAGCTCAGCCGCTGATCTAGAGCCATTTTGAAATGTTAGGGCTGTCATTAACATGATTAAAGCTCTAACAAAATGAGACAGAATGAGTAGACCTGGTCAGCATGCTGCCCGAGGCACCTGGTGATAAGTAAAGAGCTTTACACCTCCTCTGAAAGAAACAAATCTTTTTCTTTCTCTCTGCATAGATCTGGCCCCAGGAGGAAGCTGGAACAAACTGAAATTTCAATCCTGGATGCATTTACCTCCTCTCAGAGCTTCCCAGAGAAACTGTGTCTTATTGGATAATGGCTGCATTTTTCACGTTGGGTTCCTGTTTTCATCTGTGGAGATAGGTTATCTCCTGTCTAACGATATTAAAATCACAGCAGCACAATAACATCCCCATGGGGGTCTCTAATGTACCCTGCCTGGCTCCCACCATTGCTCCTAGACTCAACATGCTGGCGATGGCTTAAAGTGCAGGTGAATGGGGGCAGCCATTCACGTCATTTGGCGCAAAGCTGTGGTCCCACTCCTGCGTGGCACTTCAAACTTTTCATGGGGAAATGTAGGTCAGTGGTTTTCCATCACGTGGTCCTGTTGGGAAACCTAAGGGCTGCTTGAGGGGCCCACAGGAGGAACCATGGCAGTGGTCAGTGGGCCTTAATGCGCCAGAAGTCTGCTGGAAAATGTTAGAAAATGTGTAAAGGTCCCCAAAATAAATTGGTTCGAAATGTGTTTTTTCAGGCTGCGTGGGAAATAAATGATTTGATTCTGGCCAGACTGGCTAACAGCAGCAGCAGGACGTGAGCCGCAAGCTTACAGAGAAAAACCCTTGGAGGGCAATTCCAGTGGATGCGGCATTCCCAGGGGTAGCGAGGCTGTCCTACTATCCCACCTCCACTGCCCAGCGCCTCCTACACATATTGGGATGCTGGAAATGGTGGGTCTGTGGAAGCTGCAGAGCAGCTGGATGTGGGCAGTGCCTGCAGCAGTGCAGGGAAGCATTTCCTCCCCCAGGGCAGAGGCTGTGATGGGAAAGGTGCTCTGTGGTCCCAACGCACTGCACCACCAGAGCCCCAGCTCAGCTGCCCAACAGCCTGTCCTGGTGCACACATCCACACGAACGCCCGTAGACTGCAGCCAGGACGATCCAACATGAAATCTGGCCTTAGGGAAATTCCTTTCTTGGTGTGGTTTGAGCTAGTCCCAGCAGGAGCACAGACGGGAGGTGGGCTCTGATCTGGGCTAATGAGACCTCCAGGGGGGCAAGACCTCTGCGAGCTGGGATACCCACCTGTGTCCCCAGCCACCCCAGGGGACATCTGGCTTGAGAGTCACAAACACACCTGACCTGTAAGGAGAGAAAAGAGCCCACAGCCCCACACCTTCTATGCCTACCCAGAGCAGTTTGGGGCAGACCATCACCAGTACATTTCTATCCATCTCCAATACATTTCCATCCATTTTCTGCTCCTTGAAACTGTTCCCAAAGCCCACGGCTTAGCAATACATCCCTGTCACAGAAGCTTTAATGCTGCCCTGCTTAAGGGCTGACACTCTGAAAGGACGTGGCCAGAGTCTGCATCTTTCAGTGCCAGGCTTTGCAATTTGACAAGCTGCCATACCTAATTGCTAATTAATTAAGATTTGCATATGCAGTTTAATTCAGCTGGCTGCCACCCCCCCTGAGGGGACCCAGACAGCTGACAAACATCCCTGATGCCCCACCAAAACATCTTGGTTCCTCTCTTCAATCAGGTGAAGTTATTTTAGTTCAGCCATTGGCAGGAGGTATTTCAGAAGCACCATGAAATACTGTAAATAAGTAAAAAAACCTTTAAAAATCTAATACTTGGAAATATTTTATATTTCAGGGCTGTTTCCTGTCTTGTACTGAGACAAAAATTTGAGCTCTTTTACTGTCTTACTGGTAGTGAGAAGCTGGCAATTTCAAGGAAGAAAGAAGGGAAGAGATGTAGATCGGTTTGATAACTTCCAGTAGTTTCATGCTAGTCTCAATTTACTTGTTTGTTTGTCTAAATTTATTCCAGTGTTGAGATGGGACCATTTGGATTCATCTGCAGCTCTCTGGTTTGGAAATGCATTGGCAGGCAGTTTCACTTTAATAGCCATTGTTGCTTTTGCCCCCAGAAATTTCTGAGCTGGGAAAGTTGGTTTTTTGTGACTGACTTTGTTCTGCAAATAGTTTTGGTTTTGCTGAAGCAGCATTCTGGGCAAATGAAATGTTTGAAACTCCAGATATGTGGCGTGTAAGTGTATTTCTGTCTGTGAATACAGACATATTTTTATGTGTTTGCTCAATTGTGTTTATTTTAGGCAAGAAATTGAGGATTTAGTATCAACTAGTTGCACAGAGCAAGCTGGGAAGTTTCCGTTTTAGATGCTATGGTCTGATGGTGCTGCTAACATCCCACGCTCCCACTGCTGTGGCTTAGCCTTTCCCCTGGCTTGCAGTGGTGGCCTGGGAGAAGTTGGAGGCCCTGAGCACCTCCAAAGGGCTCAGGAGCCCCTTTTCCCAGATGCAGACCAGTGCCCTGGTCACTTCATCCACACCATGTGCTGTCACAACCAGCTTGGGACTCCTGGAGAATAGCTGCCTGTTTGGTCAAAAAAAAAGGAGCTGTACATGATGCAGAGCAGCATCTGAGCAAACCTAGGGGGTGGTTGGGCACTGGAACAGGCTCCCCAGGGAAGGAGTCACAGCACCAAACCTGACAGAGCTCAGGAGGTGTCTGGACAACACTCTCAGACACATGGTGGGATTCTTTGGTCTGTCCTGTGCAGGGCCAGGAGCTGGACTTCGATGATTCCATTTGGGTCCCTTCCAACTCAGCATATTCTGTGATTCTAAACCCATCTGGAGATGTTCTTCTTCACCCTGCATGGGTGTATGGGTGGGCAGTGGCCTGTGGCTACAGAAAAGCATGGTCCCCCTCATGGGTCACATCTGGGTTATTTGTGCAGCCACACTGACTGTGGCAGTCCCTTGCCTGTGAAGCCCAAGCCTAAATCCAGTTTGATTTCCGGGGAAGTCATGCTTTTTGGGAGCTCTAAATTTTACCTTCTCCAGCAGGAAAACTCCAAAGGTGACATGCACTTAAAAATATGCTTTTGCCTGGATGGCTGCCTCTGCCCAGGGAGCAGGTGGCTGCAGCTCTGAGGAAAATGCTCAGTGACCAGCATGAGCTGTTCCTGGGCTGGGTGAGCATGGGGGGAACAGCTGGAGGGATTTGCTGCTCCATCTGAGGATTTCAAAGTCATGACAGATTTAGGAAATGGAGCAGAGAACTGAGGTGGGGTCTTTTCTACAGCCTCCTCGGGGTGTTTGGTGAGCTTGGGGCTTGCTGTCTGCTTGGTTTTGCTCTTGTGTTGTGGCACTAAACCACCCAAAACTCAACCTGGCTGCTGGTGGTCAGAGACACAGGCTCAACACACACCTGCTTGAAAAATAAAAGAGCCTCAGACTGGAGTGTAGAGCACCCCAAGATTTTTACAGTACTGTGGAAGACATTTATCTGGACACTGACTTCCTGCAGAAGCCACAGTGGAGCTAAAAGTGAGCTGGGGAAGGCAGGGAAGGACCACAGTGCAGAGAAAGAGACTGTGATGGCTGTTGCTGGGGTTTGATCTCATCAGGCCAGCCGGGGCTGCAGCAGTCCTGAGGGCAAGCACAGCCCCTGGAGCTGGATGCAGAAAAGGTCCTTTCCTCCTTTGTGCCACCCCACAGGCAATTCTGTGCTGCCTCCAGCCTGCATGGCCAAGAGGCAAATACAACTCTGAACAAAACAAAAGCCTTTTATTTTTCTATCATGCTCCGTTTCTAGCCTACAAAGTGGGGGAAAAAAGTGCCTTTTTTTCTGGGAATTTTCTGACTGACTCCAGCTGCCTCCCCCATTTGGCTGCAGCCAGCAACAGGCTTAGAAATACCAGGTTTAATTAAAACAATCTTTTATGTTCCGATGCAAGCCTTATTTCCTCTACCTGGTGAGAAATGGCTCTTGCCTCAATCAGCAATTGAAGTCTGAGATTGCTGCGCTGAGCAGAACGGCGGCCACTTTCTGTTAATTAAAGCTCAGCTCGGGGCACTGCCACCCAGTCTCCCCAAGAGCAGCTCCCAAAGTTTGTCTCCAGCCTCAAAGGACCAGCAAAGGGACACAGGCAGTAGCAGGATGCAGGAGGAAACCTGCTGGCTTCCGTCCAGGTGATTTCCAGACCAAAATGTACATAATTTATTTGGTTGGGGTTTTTCCTCTGATAAGAGAGCGTTCGCAGCTGTTTGGAGAGCCTGTGTGAAAGGGAAGGAATCTCTAACTGCACGCTCTGACTTAGTATTGTCAAGTTTTACTCTTTGGTTGTATTTCCATTCCCCCCAGCACTTCTCCCTGCCCAATTTTTGCTTTCCCACTGGATGCCAGGGAGTTCTCATTGCAGTGTCTGAGAGGTCCTTCTGCTCCAGAGGGTTCCTGTGCTGTTCCCCAGGTATGTGGGAGCTGTAACTGCAGGAGCAGGGTATTTCCCAGTGTTTGGTATAAGGATGGGAAGGTAAGAATCTCTCCTGGCTGGCAGATGGCTCCACCATGCCAGATAGAATTAAGGCTGAAATGATGGGATCACTAAAACGAGATTTACAATAGTGGAATAAAGTTACAGAAAGATGAGTACGACTCTATGCATTATTAAGAGTGCTTAACAATAAAGATCCTCACTGAATCAGCACCTCGTTTAGCTTCTTTCTTCTTCTCACATAAAGCTGTAATCTCTCTCTATTAATGTAAGACCCAGTTTCTTTCTATAAAACAACTATTTCTCTTCACCAGTCTCCAGCATAGGAAGTTGAAGGAGGAAAGAGTCCTTTTGTCCGTGTTGCCCCAGGTGAAAATGTCCTTGTCCTACTCTTTTTCCCCAGGCATTTGGCAGCCCATGCAATGGCAGGAGGGTCAAACCTGCTCTTCCCAAAGGTCTCTTGCACCCACCTGTACCAGATTCCCTCGACAACAGGTCCCTGGCTCCAGCTCATAGCCTGCTGCAGCCCCCTGATGAAGACACCTTTTATTACCATTTGTGATCAACTTACGAGGAAAACTGAGGGCTTCCAAACCTAATGGTAATCTACTAAGGGGCCCAAGGACCTTTGACTGAGGAGAGACAGGGGTGCTTATGCAGTCAAAGCAGAGGATATTTCCCTCCAAGGGGTGGGAACCTAGATGACCATCCCCTGACCCCTCTAGCATTTTGGGAGGATTGCACAGGACTGTGGGAAAACTCTTCTAATTTCAGCACCAAGTTCATTGGGTGGTGGATTTGCCCTCTTGGTGGTCAATTCAGACCCAAAGATGCTCATGCCAGGCAGCTGTGAGTGTTGGCATGAGTGAGGCGTGAGCACAGAGCTTGTCTTTAGGCAAGGTTGTTCCACCTCACGAAGCCTGAGCTCTGCTGGGACGCTGAGTAAGGCAGGATGTCCTGCATTTGTCTACCCTAGTCTCTTCCAGAAGAACAGGGAAATTCTCAAGGCTTCTGGTCTTTGTGCCTGAGGAAGTTAGACTCATTCAGGATGGGTTTGGGAAAAGCAGGCAGGAGCAATTCTTTGCAGCTGCAGAGAGGGAAAGGATTTCTGCAACATGCTTTGCTGTGCCCAGGGAGGCAAGGGTCACACGGCAGCCCTGTTACCACTGCCCAGGAGCCTATCATTCCTTCAAGCCTCCATAACTCACCTTTGGGCTGAATTTGTTTCCTGACTGATTTTTGACCAGTTTGGCCACGTCATTTACTATTGCTCACCTGTAGTAGCTCTTTAGCTTCCTGAGCGTGTCAGAGTCCACACACATCTCCATGAAATGGGGTAACTCAAGGTGCCTCTCTGGTCCTCCACCTCTTTAAGGGCTAGCAGCAGCTCTTCCCTAGACAAAACAGAACTTTCTAAAGCAGAACTTCTCGTACTAGATTTTTCCAAGCAGAGCCCTGCCGGCAGCACGCACATCCCGTTCCCTGGAGCACCAAGGCAGCTCTGCACTGCAGACCCTGCAGGGAGCCTCAAGCTGGCACTTCCCTAGCCAATTCCATCTGTTGCAGGGAGAGCCTGCAGCAGCACCCAGCTGCTGTGCTCCCCACCTCTGCTGCACAGCCCACTGCAAAGATAGGTCAGACATACGGGCAAGAGAGGCAATTGCACAGGCACCCTCCAACCCCAAATACACCTGGGAGGTTTATGTTTGCCTCTGGAAAGTCATTGAAGGGCTTCTCTATCCCTAAATATCCCTCAGAGGTCTCCTTGCTGAACTCGGGCCACATCTACCCTACTGAGTGAGCTGGAGCTGTTGTCAGAGTTGACACTGTGTAAGATTTACTCCATCCTGCGTGAAAGGAAAGACCAAACCCTCACATCTGAGTTAATGAAACAGTCTGAGGAGACAATAGTTCCTGGCGCTGCGAGAGCTTGCATTAGTGAGCTGGGGTTATGGAGAGCTCTGATCAATAAATATGTTGCCACAGCTTTTCAGAGCATCCATCACTTGTCAGGAAATGCATTTAGGCTAATACCTGCAGAGGGCATAAACCAGCCATAGGAATTAAAACCTGCCACATGCCAAATGGTAATGCACAATTTAATGATCACAGGATCTGATAAATAAGCAAAACTGTGAAATGAATAAATACACTCTGGCATCAACATCTGCAACCCAACCTGACCACATTTAGAGTCTCAAGATTAACCTGCAAGGTGCTTCTCTGGGCTCATCTGTTTTCAGTACGTGGGCAGCAAAGGCAGCAGCCTGAAACCCTTTCCCAGGAGAGCCCAAAGGACTTTCAGAGCCAGTGTTTCTTGTCACCTCAAGCACTGGTGTAAGTAGTGAATGAGCAGGCTTCCTGTGGAGGAAAAGCTGCAACAAAAGGCACAGCAATGAGCTCAACTCCACAGTTGTGCTGGGCAAAGCAGTATAGGGAGGTACTGAAGCTGCAGCAAAGAAAGTTTAGGTTGGACAGCAGGAAAAAAGGCAGCAACTGATCATTCCTGACTGTCAGAGGTAAGAAGTGAGAGGAATTTTAGGAAGGGGCAGGGCAAGCTAGGGAAAGCTGATCATGGGACCAGAGGCTCCAGAGAATCTCTCCAACTCATCTGCCTCCCCATCAGGTTTATCTTACGCTTCTCCCAACACCACCAGCACAGCCCAAGGCTCTCACTGCATTACCTAGAAGCAGGTAGTACCAGGCAGGAGGAAAGGAACAAGTCTTAAGTGACAAATAATCCTTAAGAGAGCAGAATGAGAGAAAGATGCTGTTGAGAATGCTGCTCCTGACCTGTTCCAGCGGCTATCCAAGGGAGGTCTCGGCATGGGAAAGGGAGGATAAACAGCATGAAATTAAGAAAGGGAAATTCTCAGGTCTGTAGCAAGAAACAAACTTCCTGACAAGAAGATTTATGAGGCTGTGGAGAAGCTTTTCCCAAGGAAAGCCTAGGACGTTTGAAACTAGATTAAACAGTGGATCCAAGGATACAAACAGGGAAAACATTTGTGCTGCAGGAGAGTTGGACTAGAGGGAGCTGAGTAAGGCACTGCCCATTGCTGATTTATTCCTGATCTGTTGTTCTATCTATTCATGCTCTTCTACAGCGTCCATCATCTGATCCTCCCTGGTCCTTGAGAATGTGGAAGGTGGCCTCAAGGGCCAGCATGGATCAGGGATCATTGAATATCCCTTTCTGCCAGCTTGAAGACCAGCTAAATCTCCTTGGTATCTTCAGGCATCTCAAGCACAGCCCTGCAATTCCCCTGACAAGGCACGGCATGTGCTGCTGAGCCCTGTGAGATTGCCACCAGCACTTCAGCCAGAGCTGTTACAGTGCAAGGACATGCTGGGAGTAGGTTTAGATTAGATATTAGGGAAAAAATCCTTGCCATAAAGTTGTTGAGGCACTGGCATCTTGCCCAGGGAAGTTGTGGATGCCCAGATCCTGGCTGTGTTAAAGGCCAGGTTGGATGGGGCTCTGAGCAACCTGGTCGAGTGGAAGGAGTCCCTGGCTATGGCAGGGGGCTGGGAACAAGATGGTCTTCAAGGTCCCCTTCCAACCAAAACCATTCCATGATTCTAGGAGCCCAGGCTAGCTGCCTTTTAGGCAACCCCCAGGTCCCCAGGCCAGAGTCACTGAAGGCAAACAGCTACAGCAACACACAAACTTCACAGGGGCAAAAAGAAAAGGGCCACGCACCCTTTGGGGTTAAGGTTGGGCACCTGCTCCTCAAAATCATGCTGAACCCCCCTAGCTGAACTCCACTGGTCATCCCATGGCCCAGTGAGCCCGTCCATGCAGCTGATCCATCTGAAATGAACCTGACATGCCCCACACCACCCAAAATACATTTTTAGCCAGATCAGTGCAATTTCTTAGCTCGCCATGTAGTCACAAGAGCACTGTTGACGGAGTATGCAACGGGGTAGGACTGTGTTTGGCAGTCACAATCCTTTCTCAGTTTATGACATTGACACACTGTTTCCTAGACCCAAATGGCCTTTCAACAAACCTGTGCCCCCTCACTGCCACTGTAGGACACTCCAAGGAACATAAATCTGCTTTCCCTAAAGAGCCCATGAAAACTAAGGTAGAAAAAATTGGAAGAAATATCTTAATCCCCATCCACAAGTCGTGTTTGAGCTGGGCTCTGTCAGCCAGACTCACTCTTTGGCCACCCACTTGCCTTCCTTCAGGGATCACATGCCTCGTTTTGCCAACAGCCCCCTGCAAGCACTCAGCAATGTCACCTCCAATTCTCACAGCAGCCTCTCCCAGATCTGATCGTATCACTGTCAGTTTGTTCCCCAATTAACTGCCCTGCTGCAACCCCCAGGACAATCCTGTTGCAGACTTGTGGGGGGTTAACAGCTCCCCAGCCCTATCTCCAGTAGGATGTCATTGTGCTCCACAACCATCCCTACCCATCCTGGCAGGACAGACAGGGCAGAGCAGGCCCTGCCAAGGGACAATGCCATCAGGACCACAGCAACACTCAGCTTTCCAAGGGAGATTTGCATTTTCCCTTCCGGTTCAACCTAAAATTGATTTTTTACTCCTGTGGGTGTCCATCTACCTGAAAGATCAGGATGACCACTCCTTGACTTCCTCAACATAACTGGCTGCCAGGTGAGCTGCAAAGACTGCAGCAGCTATGCATGGCTCTCTACCAAGAGAGTCCCTTCCAGACTGTTCCACCTATGTGGAATAATTTGTGAAAGCCTCTTCTGACACCATGTAATCAAGCAGTGATATGTAAGAGGGAGCTCTCATCCCTCGCTCCTGTGTCATGACAGGTGACAAATTAGGAAAAATTATAACCCAGCACAGATTCAAATGAGAAAATTGCACCCTGTCTTTCCAGGACCCTCATCACTGCAAACACGGGAGTGCTGCCTCCCCGCCCAGCCTCAGCCTGGAACAGCAGAAGGGAGATGGGTCTGCAAACACGGCACCAAGGCACATATAACTGGTGCAAGACAAAAACTGGACATTGAGCTTGTGCATGCCAAAAGCACGTGTCACGGCCATCCCTGATGTGGCAGTGGGAGAGGAAGAGAGCAGCCCCAGCTCTCCTGTGGAGTATGAGATGGAAGCAGCCATTCTGCTGCTGTGCCCCATGCCATGGCCACACCACGGAGGTGCAAGGGCATGGTGGTGTGTACACCCTCTCACCGTGCAACCCCAGCGTCCCAGCAGTGAAGGAATGAACAAATGTAGGGGTACTAATGTTGTGCACAAATGCAGAACAGATGTTCCAGCAAGAACCTGAAAAAAAAAAAATACATAATTAAGAAATGGATGGAGGAATCCTCTTCCTTTTTACTCTGGGTTTTTTTTTCCCTGGAAAGTGCTGTCATGAGCCCGAAGACCACGCCAGTGGCTTCCTGCAATGTCTTGGCATGGGATGGGTGAAAGATCCCCTTTTGGGACGAGTTATCCAAAACCTGGACTCTTTTATTTGACATCTGCTGCAAGAGAAGCCAATGCAAGGAAAGGAGGAGATCTTCTGTTTCACCATCTTGCAATAATTCAGGATAACCAAAGGGAAAAAAACCAGAAAACAACCCCAAACCCCAAAGGAGTGGCGGAAGAGAGAGCAACTCGCAAGAAGAAAAAGAATCAGCCATTCCTAAACACAGAGCAGTGACGCAGCCAAACCAAACAACAATGATTCATGGACCTGTCTTCACCCTTCATTTTTCCTATAATGAGCAAAGAAACCACAGAAATGCGGTGCTGAGGTCTCTCTCCACTCCCAAGGAATGGGGAGGGCAATCTGTGAGACTCCACTGCCCTTTGATGGCCTTCATCATGGTTCACCTCCTGTGTGCTCAGCCCAGCCCCACCACCAGCCTCCTTGCCCTTCTCACCTCATCTCAATGCATCCACTGTCTTTGCTGGGCTGGGCTGGCTTTCCCCCTGCACTGGGGACGTGGAAACAAGCACCACAGCCAGGTCTCTGCTCCTGCCTTTGGTGGGGCCAGCTGGACAGCAAAGCGTTGTCCCCAGGCAGCTCCACTCACAACTCAGTCCGATGTCACTGAAGCCAGCGGGAGCCATCTCCTCTCCAGGCGTGAGCAGCGTTGACTTGGGAGCAGATGCACACCCCATTTGGGTGTCCCAGCTGTGCACAGACGGGCAGCACACTCCATCCCAAAGCTAATAACAGCTGGGGGCCCCCAGAGAGGGAGGAGACTGAAGACCACAACTCAGCAGTCTTTTGAATATGACAGAGAGCCTGAAAACCATGGATGGACTTGTTCTGTGCAAATAGCTGCAAGAGCTCATAACACTTCCTCCCCCATCCCAAAGGTTCAGGAGCCCTTTTGATTCCAGCCTGCAGCTCAGCCAGGGAACAGGTTGCATTCTCACTTCCTGAGCTGCACCACACAGAGCCCCCTGGGTCAGGCTGAACAGCTTGAGAGGTGGCAGAACACACCCTGAAAAGTAAAATTATTCCCCTGTCAGTCTTCCTGTAACAAGGGACAGTGGAAAGCAACAGCATCTTCATCCTCGCCTTCTTGCCCCCAGCACAGGCTTGCATTTCCATAGGAGCTCCCCCAGCCATCATGGTGGCCACCTAGGGCCTTCAGGAGAGGAGTGTCCCCAAAGGCTGCGGGATTTTGCCTTCCTCATTTCACTACTGTGTGATGGCAAGGGCTGTCCATCACATCCCCACACTGTAGCCTGCAGAGGAAGGATGATGCAGATGTGTCTGAGTCCACGCTCACTCTCTGATTTGCTGTGGGAGTTGACGGGCTCAGAGCCCTCTTTGAAGCCATGACTTGCTTCTCTCTTCCTCTCCAAAATGTTGGCAACCCTCCAGGTCTTAACCAGCAGGTGAGCAGCTCAGAGCTAAATCAAAGTTCAGGGGGTCCCCAAGACAGACATTCAATGCAGGCAGAGAAAAGTCCATTTCCCAACACAGTTTAATCCCAAAGGTGTTACCTGGAGCCCACCAAACCCCGTTAGGAGGAATCACAGCAATGAGGCAGCAGAGGGGTTCTCTCCACTGATACATATCAGGATATGACTGTTATCTGAGTGTGTTATCAAGGCAGGTTTCCTTCCAGCCTCCATCCTTGCTTTGAATATCTGCTGCCATTTCCACATGGCAACAGAGAGCTGGCCTTGCTACCCATGACTTTGCTTGGGTCTCACGAGGACTGGTCCTGCCAACTGGCTAACTATGTCCTCTCTTGTTCAAAGCAGCACTCCAGTCACTTTGGCCCTTCAGGGATGTGAAAAAAATTCAATCAGATGCAGCAGCTCAATAACACTTTGCCTTGGACTTCAGCAGATGAGCGGCAGGGACCAGAGGGAGCAGTAAGAGATGCAGGAGAGCTGAAATGGAGTATTCCTCCTGGTTATATTTCATTTTCATGCTGTCTCTGCAGCTTCTCATTCAAGTCAGGGAGAAAAGAGACAAATCGCTGAAGACAAGCCACTTTACAAGGGTTTCTATTCCCATTTTGCAGCCCCTGGGGATTCTTCCTGCACTGCCCCCAAGCCTCCTAGAGAATGGCTTGACGTTTGCAAAGGTTGCTCACCTCCTCTGAGTGGAAATGCAACTGTTTGTTCAGCTTCTCAGGGGGCTGGTTATCTTGTTAGATTTGTAAGAGCATTTAACAGGTTGCTTAGCTGCACGCCCTTGAAATATCTAAGGCAGCATTTTTCAAAAGGACCATCAGCATCATGCTGGGCTCCAGCTAATTATCCCCATCTCCCAGCAGGACAATTGGCTCAGTCCAGCGCACAATGCTGACCCAGCCACAGGTCTGCCTCTACCGGCACATCTGTGCCTGTCTCAGAGCCTGGGCAGGCACCAGCTGAGCATTCCTGCTTCCCTCCCCTCCTCAGTTCCTTGCTGTGCCCACATGTGGGGGTAGCAAGACAACCACTGTGGAGATGGGCACCTGTCCAGACCAAGGCTTCATGTCTCCTGGCGCAGAGGCTGAAACTCCCAGGCATAGCTCCAAAACATCCTGGGTTTTCAAGGGTGTTCTTGATGTCTCCATGCCATTCCCTCTACCTAGGACAGAACTGGCGTGTCAAAGAGTCCCTCAGGACCTCAAGGGAGCTCAGACTTCCCTGTCCAGCAAGTCCCATTCCATAGGCTATCACAAAAGTTGTTCTTCCCTTCTTTCCTCCTTTGTCCCCATCTTAGCCCTGTCTGCCCTGTCTTTAACATCCACTGGAGTTCTTTCTTATTTCTAATTAGACCGATCTTTTGTCTGCAAAAGCCACCTCCTTGTACCTCCCATGTCCCATGAAAACCCTGCCAGGCATCCTCATCCCTTCCATGCTGAGATCCATGCTCCCTAACATCCAGCCCTGCACTGTCAAAGCTGCTGGTCAAACTGACCAGAGGCTGGCAGAGTGGTCTTGTCCAGTTGGGTATGGTAGTCCAAGAGGACCCCAAGGTCCAGGGGCCATTGCCAAGCTGGGCTCTGTGCATTCCCTCCCCACAGGGTCAAGGCCATCAGACAGCCCTGGCAGGGCCCTCACAGCAGCCAGGGAGTGGGGAAAATCCAGGAGACGTTACAACCATGTGGGGCAAGGGCAGTCGCCCCGGGAGCAATCAATGTCCCTGGTGCAAGCCACACGTCACTGCCCCCTTGTTAGCAAGAGCCAGCTCGTTGCACCTCCTGTGCAATTCATAATCACTTAACAAAGCCGCTGATTAGCCACTGTCAAATTAGCCAAACATCAGTAAGCAGGGAATGGTCGTCACATTCATCCTGTTAACTGGTGGCTAATTATCTCATTGTGCCTCCCATGTACTAATTGGAAACTAACTGTTTCCTATAGCCCACCAGTACCATTTAAACATTAGGATCAAGGCAGCAGCTGTATTTCTCCAGTGCTTTTCACGCTTCTGTACCTACCTTTGGAGTTTCAGTTGCAGTATCAAGGAGCTGCCCTTCCCCGCTTCTGCTAATGGCACTAGAGGTTCAGAGAGGATCTTGCTGCTGTTCAGCCCTCTGAGCTCTGTCAGGGAGTTAAGGGATGGTGTGCAGCACCCACAGCTCCTCTGGGCAGCCTGTTTCCGTGCCTCAACACCCTCACAGCAGCCTGGGGACACAGGGCTGGAAGTGCATCTCGGCTGCTTTCTGAGTCGGGGAGGTCCTGGAAGAGAAACCCTGGAGGTTTTTCACATGCTGTGCCCAGCACCAGGGGCAGAGCACGGCAAACACTGCTGTGAGCCAGAGATGTGCAGCTTACTCCAGGACACTCCAAAATGCAGCTCCAGGCAGTGCAGCACAGCCCCACAAGACGGGCAATGCCCCTCAGCCTGATTTTTGTGCTCCACCTCGCCCTCTCCACCATCTCCTGATGCCCCTATTGTGTCTGATGACTCGTGAGCACTTCTGGGCTCTCAAAGTTTGGCAGAGTATTTTCCCCAGCTGGGCCAGGAGTGAGGATCTCTCCAGGGTGTGCAAATGGTGACACACTGGAAGGAAGAAGCTCTGAGAGGAGGCAGAAGGGGAAGGACTCCTGAGAGCATCCTTGAGCACCAAGGATAATTAAGTGGGCTTCCTGCCAGATTCTCCAGATGTCTAATTAATACTGTAAGACCGCTGCTCATCTGGCTGATCCCAGTGCAGAAGGCTCCCCAGCTCAGCCTCAGCCTGCCTCTGGGATGAGATGGAGGCAGCCACTGAGCTGCTGGGCTTGGAGCTCTTCCTGCTGCCCTGGCTCCTCTTTCCTGATCTGGGTATCCACCTGGGGAACAGTGGGATACAAACCTCACCATGCAGACCCCAAGAGAGCCACAGCAGAGCCCAACCCAGTCCTTGGGAGACTCCACCCCCACCTGCTCTCTGCACTCAGTCTGGTTTCCAAAGGAGCCATGAGGATTTACAACATGTAGGAAACATCCCTGTGGGGCAAACCAATGTTGTCTTGCAGAGAAATCTGGTAAATCCTGTCAGCCGTGGTGCATCTTGCCATGAAAACATCTTACCTCTCGCCCTGGGTCTGCTGCAAGCATACAAGAGCACAAGCAGTGTTGGGGGGAAATTCCTGGCATAGCATGGCTGGTCATGGGGGACCGCCCAGGGCAGGAAAACAGGCTCAAACATTGCAAGCTGCAAAGCTACTAAAGAAGACAACTCAGCTGCTGCACAAGCAAAGACTGATAGCAAGAATATTAAAAGAAGGCCCAATGCACATTTCCTCCACGTGAACCCAGCCATTTTTGCCATCTGGGGTGCCACTTCCCTCCAAAAGACTACAGAGACCAGCTGGATACAATATTCCTCTTCTGACAGAGCAGCCTTTGCAAGGCTGATAGCGGTGTCTGCTGCAGTGCAGGACCAGCCACCCCTCACAGCTGTGGGTCCAGAGACAAAACCAGATCTCTCCTGAGTGAGGAGGGGTGGGAGGCAGTGAGGAATCACAGAATCTTTTAGGTCGAGAAAGACCTCTGAGACAAATGAGTGCAACCTTTGACCAATCACCACCACGTCAACTAGAGCACAGCACCAAGGGCCATGTCCATTCACTTCTTTAACACCTCAAGATGGTGACTCCACCATTTCCCTGGGCAGTCTGTTCCAATGCTTGACAACCCTTTCCATGAAGAAATTCATGAAAACAACACTGCTGACAATTTCTAGCAGAGCAGCTCCAGGATCCCTTCTTACTGTGTCTTCAGGAGGTCTTTGAAACCAAATTAGAGTCCCTAAACCATTTCCCTGTGTGATGCTGACATGCTATTTCTGTTGCTAGAGAGGATTTTGCACAAAGCACTTGGTCCCTGAGCTCACAAAACCCGCCATGAAACTTTCCTCTGTCCTCTGAGACAGCAGGGCCCACAATCCACATGTAAGGTGTCCATCACATACATGTACAGATGGCAAAATCCTCCTCTGACAGTGTTTCCTTAAGAATAGGGAATGACGGCGCCATGAGGACACTCATTAAAAGGAATCAAAATGAGATAAAGAGCCAAAGTTATGAATCCTGTGCAGGCAACATGAGGACTGAATAAAGATGGCCTTTGGGAGGCTCAGCACCAGCACATTCCTCCTCTCATTTGAAAGGCCAGCTGGGTAAAAACTGCAGGGCAAGGGAGGAAAGAGGGCAGATTTCACAAACTGAAGGCTTGTTAAACTAAGGAATTTTAAAAGAGCACAGCCTCTGGCAGGTTAAATGTAAATACACAGTAAGACTGCCAGAAAAGAGTATGAAGATCAATTTGCCATTACCATAAAAATGAACAGTCCCTCCTTCAAGGTCCCTCAGGGTCCCTGTTTCAGGAGCAGCGGAGTCTGCAGGACCATGCGGTCACAGGATCAGAGAATTCCAGAATGTACCAGGTTTGAGGGGACCACAGAAAAACATCTGGTCCCACCACTCTGCTCATCCCAGAGCACATGGCACAGGATTTCACCCAGATAGTTCTTGAGTGTCTCCATTGAGGGAGGTTCCACAGCCTCTTTGGGAAGTCTGTTCCAGTGCATGGTCACCTGCACAGCAAAGAAGTTCTTCCTCCTATTCAGGTGGAACTTCCTGGGCATCAGTTTCTCCCCATTGCTGGGCACCACTGAGTAGAGCCTGGTCCATCCTCTCACACTCATTGATGAGGTCCCCTCTCAGTCACCTCTTCTCAAGGATCAACAGGCCCACCAATCTCAGCCTTTCCTCATCAGAGAGATGCTCCAGTCCCTCAATCATCTTCATAGCCCTCTGCTGCATCCGCTCCAGGAGTTCCATGTCTCTCCCGTACTAGGAAGCCCACGTCTGGACATGGCACTCCAGATGCCCCTCACGAAAGTGAGCAGAGGGGCAGATTCACCTCCCTGACCTCCTGGCAGTGCTCTTCCTAATGCACCCAGGACACCATTGACCCCCTGGCCACAAGGGCACTGCTGGCTCATGGACAGCTCAATGTCCAGCAGGAGCCACAGGTCCTTCTCCTTCTCCCTTCCACCTGGTTGGCCCACATTTTGTGCTGGTTCATGGGGTTCCTCCTGAAGGAGGAGACAATCTGTTGAGGACAAGCTCACAGCAGCACAAAGCAGAAGACCATTACTATTCAAACACCCTGCAAGCAGGTTGAAAAGGGTTCCCATCCTGCAGGTTTTTCTATGGCTGATCTCAAAACAAACCTGAAAACAAGCAACAAAATAACCCCTAGAGGAGCTGAGGTGGTGGCAGAAGAACAAGGAGGTTTTCTCCCAGTTAGAAATGGACAAACAGGCCAGGATGCATGGCCAGTTTCTCAACAGAGGGGCAGATCCCCCTCAGGCAGGGAGCACAGAGACCTGCACTGCTCAGTCTGTGCATGAATGAATTAGGGGAGGGCGTAGACACTGAGGTGACATCTTCTGCCAGCACCACGTGTTTGGGTAACCTGATTTCTACAAGCTGCCAAAAGACCTGCCAAAACTGCTTATCAACGAGATGACAAATGAGATACGAGGTTGATTTACACAACAGAAATAAACTGTTTGGGGCACTGCCAAGCTCGTGAGCTGGGTGCTGCTGCTCCAGAGAGTGGTACCAGTTGTCAGGAAAAAATAGCAAAAAAAACCAAAATCGCCTTGTCACAATGTAAACCTGTATACACGGACAGTGTGTGCGCTTCTGCTCTCCCATATTCCCAAATGGAGACAATCCAAGGTCTGGGAAAGCCTCTGCACCAGGAGGACTTGGTCAGGCGGGACGCTGTTGCATGGAAAAGAGATTGTGTACAGCCAGGGAGACTAATAGTCCTTAAAAGCATGGAGAAGGTGCATAGGAAATAAATGTATTCTTCACTGTCTCTTAGCACAAGGGGCAGTCAGCAGGTGAATTTGCCATGCTCCAGCAATCCCAGACCTTGTGGTAGGCTGAAATATTTTTTGGGAGAGGGAGGAGGCTTAAATGGGCATGTGCTTGACATGGGCTACAGGAGGAGCCCAAGTGGTGAGTTTGTCTTTCCTCCCAGATGGATCTCTGGTCCAGCTTGGCTCTGATGTGTTCAAAACAGGCCACCCTTTCACAGTGTCTCTCCTTTGCAAAAATAACTGTATCCTGAAGGCCAGTGCAGGAGAAGTTTGGAGCAGGAGCAGTGACTCCAGCAGTCATCTCCCTGTCTTCAAAGGAAAGGGATGCCTGATTTTCCCAGGGCTCATGGTCCTCCTGCTTCCTCTAGGGCAGACAGAGAGATAACATGCTGGAAATCCAGAATCCATTCCCTTCTCTTCCGGAATTTCACTCCACATATCCCATGGGCATTCAAGAGCCTTCACAAATGCCTCCCTGGCTCCATCCCAGTCAAACTGGGTGTCCCCAGAGGTCCCAGCATCATCCTGCACATCACCCAACACTCTGTAGCTGAGACCTACTGCAGGAACCTGGCAAGTGCCCCATTTTTCCATCTCTGTGAGGCAGGCAAGGCTTTGGATTTTGGAGGTAATGAGCTCATGGTGACAAGCTGAAGCAAGATTTCTGGCTGGTGTAGCTAGCCCAAACACTCAATTAAAATGAATCCACTCTAAGTTCCAGAGCTGGGCAGATCACAGCAGCATGGTTGGTCACGCCTGCGATGGAACTTGTGCCAGTTTTGCCTGGACAGTAATGCCTGGATCAAAGCAGCTTGTGAAAGAAATTAAATGCAGTGTAGATAAGTTCCCTGTGCCTGCCTGTTATAAATACACACCAAAAATGTTAGCTTTTAGGCTTAAATTCCACCTTCTAAATGAGCTATTATTTCAGCACAGCCAAGCAGTCAGACTAGATTCTTGCTTTTGTATTTTCATGATTAAAGACAATCTGACATGTTAGATGCTTCTGATGCAGTCCAGAGCTCTTTTCTGTACCTAACCAGCCACAGTCCCCATACCTCAGCCCTAATGTGGAGCAGTGAGAGTCTTCAGCTATTGCTCAGGGAGTCCATAACCTTTTCTGAAAAGTGGCCACAATCCTCACAGAGCAGCTTGGGTTTTGTCAGGATATCTGTGGTGCTGGAGGCATGCAGACCATTTTTTACTGTGTGACCAGGAATAGCGCTCATGCACTTTTCAGGCCAGCACATCTCTCTAAAATT
The DNA here is from genome assembly GCA_013400915.1 of Pardalotus punctatus. Lineage (NCBI taxonomy): Eukaryota > Metazoa > Chordata > Aves > Passeriformes > Pardalotidae > Pardalotus > Pardalotus punctatus. The sequence goes on from VZTX01008253.1 coordinate 34,474, forward strand.
AGGGCTCTTCTCTTTCAGATTAGATGTTAAAATTGGTAGGAATGCAGCAGACACCCCTGAGAGGCATTTTCTGGGGTTTATCTACCCTCTTTTCAGGGCAGGGAGCCCTGAGGAGACAGGACTGAGGAACTCCTCCCTCCACCAGGCATCTGTCCATGTGCTGCAGCTCCTGGCCTTGCTGAGCCCCATTGCCAATCTGATGATGAGGATGATGATGGTGAGGTTCAGCACCGTGCATTTCTGAGCTCCCTGAGTCTCAGCTCAGATACCCTGTGAGCAGGCACCAGTATTTGTTACGATCCGTCGAGCAACCACCTTTTTGGGGAAAGCAATGGCAAACATCAGCCCTGAGGAGCCAACCCTCCACATCCTTTCAGCTCCAGCTTTCTCAGCTTGTTTACCAGGAGCTAAACCCAACTTTGACACAGAGCAGAGATCACAGCTGGCAGAATCACACCCTGACAGCAGACCACATCCATGCAGGTTATGCAGGAGGTTTCATCTGAACACAAGCCTCTGGTCCCTTGCTTCAAGGTCATTGGCAGGGCAAAGAGTTACTCACCATTTCTTTTGCAGTAGAAATGCAAGAAGGATTAAGACAGGCAAAAAGAGCCCAACTGCTGCAGCAAAACATCTTCCAAACCAGTCCCTGCACACAAGCTGCTGCAGGAGGTTGGTCTGCACCTGCCACCACTGACAGGAAGGTTAAGGTTGAGCAGGGCTCCAGGATCCCATAGGGAAATGATTTTTCCCCCAGGAAATTCATGAGATGAGCTGCAGTGGTCCACCCTGGGTCTCTCTGAGTGGCAGCCATGGAGGGTGCTAGAAAAGCACCACTGAAAGAAAAGCTGAGCCAAAGGCACACGGGAAGGCTGCAGCAAAACTAAACCTGCCCTGTTTTGTGGTAGACACAACAGCAATTAGGAAGGAGAAATATTCCCAGAGCCACTTCACAGCAGGCAGGCTGTAAATACATGTTACTAATGTAATTAATAGCAAGGTACCACAAAGAGGGGAAAGCCCCTTTCCCAAAATTTCCAGGGGTCAGGCACTGCAGAGAAGCACCTCTCCCCACTGGAGGGACTGCTGTTTCACTCCAGATACAGTGCTGGAAGCAAGAGCAGGATCCAGCCCTGCAGCCCATTTAATATCAAAAAGAAACATCTGTTCCTTTGATTTAAAAAACAAAAAAAGGGAAAAAAAAAGCCAGCCAAAAAAACCCCCAAACCAACAAAAAAAGAAACAAGCCTCAGATAACAGCCTGAGTGGCTTCTTGAAGATTTGGATTTCTTTACCCTTTTTACAAATGGTAATTTCAGGCTGATGAAAGGGGAGTAATGCGACACATTGACTGCACAAGCTGTCTGCACACAGGGAAAACAGCTGATGCCCAGGAATGTGGGGTGCTGCTCCAAGCCTTCCCCACCTACTGATACCACATCATTGCCCTAGGCCTCAGTTTCCCCCTGGAGAAAGAATTTTCTTTTCTGAAGAAAACAAGATGAGGCAAGGAGGTGGCTTGGCAGCTACTTCTCAGTGTCCCTTCAGCTCTCAGAGGACATTTCACAAGGCAAGGCTTCCTTCTTGGCACTTTCTTAGCTTCAGGAAAAGCCTCCAGCCTCACCCCTTGGCAGGAAGATTTCTCCTTTATCCTGCCCTTCAAGTCAGGCAGATGATTTTAGCAGAGATCCTGATCCTTAGGAGTCGGAGTGTAGCCCACCAGTTCACTTTGGACACCTCGTTGTGCAGGGATTGGCAACAGTCCTCCACTCCACATCCCTGTCCTGCTCCCAAGAGACACCCACCCTCTGCTACCAAAACTGAACATCAGAAACGCTGCAGCTTGTTTTCATGTCCTTGGGCTGGTTTGTGTTTCCATGGGATATTTTTATTCTTGCCCTGATCCCAGTCATACTGGGGATTTAAAGTTTCAGCCAAAGCCATAAGAAGTAAAGAGCAAAGAAAGTGAATTGAGATCCAGAGCATTTCAATAAATTAAAAGGGAAAAAAAATTAAAGGATAAGGAAAGAAAAAAAAAAAAAAAGAAAAATACATAGCCCAGCACAGAGGAAGAAAAGCAATCTGAGCAAAAGCTGTCAGCTTTGCCAGTTCCCCTTTGTTCACAGATCAAATTCACTGCCTCTCTTGTCCAAGACTAACAACTCCTAAGTCTCCCTCAAGCTCCCTGGGGAGGTGTTTTCTATATTGGAAACAAATCTATTTTGACACTCCTGATGCTGTTTTACCCAAATTGCCCTCTGTCAAGCTGCTTCTCGCATTTCCCATTTGTACCACACCATGCTCCTGTCTCAAGCCTGGTGCCAGGTGCTGCTGGCATCAATCTGGGCTCCATTGACCCAGACAGAGGTTACTCCAAGGTTCCCTGCCACCAGGTCTCTCTCTCCTACCCATGTCTCTGGTCTTGGGGAAAATCTGGCCCACACCAAAGCTTATTTGGCAACTGAGTCCTGGAGTGTGCACAGGGAAGGGTCTTGGTGCCGAATTCCAGCCAGCAATGTCTGTTTAAATGTCCTTTCCCTGCAGCATCCCAAAGCTCCAAGACTTCAGGAAAACCTGACTCTTCCCTGCTGGGGTTTGGTCTCCAGACAAGGGAAAGAAATTTTAAAGTTTTGCAAGCAAAAGGATGGAAGAGGTCCCTAAAACTCATGCTGGCTGCAAACACCCACATGGATAATTCACACTTCAGTATCTGACTAATTCTTACAGGAGCCTTCCAGGTGGGAATTTCTGATGGTCCTGCCCTATCCATGTACCTGAAAGGGATGATCTCCACCCTGGGAGGAAAGTCTTAAAGCATCCCTGCCGCAGCAGTGACCTTTCTGTGCTGAGACAAGAGGTTTGTAGGTCATCAGTAGGAACGGTCATGTAAGATTGTCCTCTGTAGGCAGTTAAGGGATTTAAGAGATGTTTCTCATGTACTTGAGGTGTCAATGGTACTGAATTATTCATGCTCTGGGGGCTCAGGTAGGATTGTGGCCGGCTAGGCTGTAAGAACTGAGCAAGATAACAGAGTTTGGCAGAGTTTCCTGGCCCAGCTGAAGACACAACAGCAAGAACCCTTGTGACGGAGACTCCCATCACCACCAGACACTGACCAACCATCCTGTCCAGCAGACTGATTTCCCCACACAATGTTTATCCTATGCTAATCCAAGTAAACTAATTTGTTTGTTGTTTTTCGCCTGTAACACTCTGAGTTGCTGTGCAATGCTCCATACACACACCAACAAAGCTTATCTCCTATACACACCCCTCCCAGCTGGTTGCCTTTTGCAGGTGCTCAGCTCATCCCCCAGAGCCTTTCAGAAGAATCAGGATTCTTCTGACTGGTTGCAGGCCCAGACCTCCTAACCCACTGCCCAGACTGGTCTTCACTCTGTCCAAAGCTATGGGGTTTTGACCTGGTCCCCCCCCCAGGTCAAAAGTTTGCATCTGATCTGGTTTCATCAATGTCCTGCAAGGGTGGATCACCCCCTCCATCTGCTCTGGTCTTTCCTAGAGATCTGCTCAGCGCCAGTAAGGCTGAGTCAGAGACTGTAATGAGGAGAAAATTAAATCATGAAACACTAATAATTATCAGCATCCTAATTAGCTGACAGTGATGGCAGCCAGCCACCAAGAGCTGGGGGAGGAGGGCCAGCATCCCTGCAGCTTCTGTGCCTCGGCGGGCATGGAGCTCCTCTTCACCCTGCACAGACCCATCCCTCTCTGAGGGCCGCCATGGGGACACATGTGAGGACAACTTTCTCTCCTTTTCCTGGCTTTGAGACAGCATTTCACAGCTGCAGTTGCTGGACTGGAGTTGTGGAGACCCATGATGCCTTGTCTGCTTGAGAGCTGTACTCTCCTGGTGAGTTGCTAACAGCTCAGGGGTAGGAGGAAGCAGAGAAGCCAGTTTAATATTATTTTCCTTGTTATTATCTCTCAGCTTCTCCCCAGCAATTTGCTCAAACTTGTGTAAAACTCTTTGCCAAACAAGCCCCTGCCCAAATAGGTCTTCATGTCTGCAGGACTCTATTTATAACCGAGATCCCATTTAGCAGATAAGCCAAGGGAATTCAAGCAGGATTTAAGCTAAGCAGTTATCTGTGACCAGCGGCCACAGTGTGCATAGCGTCAGATTTACTGGGGATGTGAAAGGCGGAGGGACAGAAGAGCAAACAGCCCCTGGAGCAGCCAGAACCCCGAGGGATGCAGTTGCTGCTGGCACAGACACTGCTCACAGAGACTTTGTGAGCAGCCAAAGAACAGCGAGCAAACGCCTTTCCCTGGGATCTGGAGAGCCTCCCACACATCCCGGGATCCTGCAGGTACCAGCACCACTTCTCCTCCCCCAGGTTCACACCACGCATGTATTGCTGGCAAGGGTTTCACTTGTCTTCCCAGATAGATATTACAGCCTAAGATGATGCACTTAACAGGGTTGTGAAATCTGCCATAAAGTTTACTGCCCTACATCAATATAATGCCCTGCAAAGTTAATACGGAGGTACCTCTTTTACAACAAGGACAAATAAAAACATATCCCATTAGCCCACGGCATTAGGAGCTGCATTTCTGATGGCCAGATGCTGCAATGAAATGGGTGGAGAATATTAATATGAGTATTATGGAGCTACACACATGTGCATACACATATATATACCTATATAAAAATGAGAAACTATTGAATTTGCTCAGATGTTCTGTAGTGTTTGGAGGGCTTCATTTCTACACTGCAGGAGAGATTGGCTGCAGATCTAGAGACATTTGTCTGCTATTACACCATGTCAATTTTTCATCCTCTCAGAGGCCCTTGTCATAGAAAAAATGGATAAGTTTAAATCGATCCAAGATCAGAGTTAAACACCTGGACATAAATGTGGCAGGGAGTAAAAAGGAAAGAGGAACCAGTTACTTCCCATGCAAAGCAGTGGTATTGGGGTCAGTCATTCAGGATGGAGAATTTGAGAACACCTCTGCCTGCTCTAGGGAAGTAGGTGGCTCCTAGAATTAAAAATTCCCTTGGTACCTGTGGTATTTCCATGCTGAAGGGCAGTGAGGTGGAGCACTGTGCCCCTCAGCTGTCCTGTACTGATGGCCACGGGGTGCAGCTGGGAGATGGAGAATCCCTGGGATGAAACAGGGCTGCAAACCCAGCAGTGCCGAGCTGGACACAGCCCTTGCAGTCCCAGTCCTTCACCAGCAACCAGACAGGCTCCAGCCCAGCACAGGCAGCCCGCATGGCCTCAGCTCCCATCTGCCCCTCCTCTGGCCACCCTGGCCAAAGATTTCAGCAGGCACACTCCTGATTTCTCCACTTCCAGCCCCAGAATATTCCTCTGGTTCAGCTTGGCTGCAGCTCTTGGGAGAACTAGTGAGTTTTCCCAGGATCTGTCACAGTGCCTTCCCCAGAGCTCAAGAGCTGGCCCAATAGCCACCTGGAAGGCACGGGGTGACAACCATGGCACTGCTTCTCACCCCCACAGACTGGGCAAGAGCACCCCACCTTCCCAGTCCACCTGTGTTTCTCTCTGCCTAGGTACATCCACAGCATCATCCTGGTCCCAAGTCGACCATTTCTCTCCCTCCAGACACCATCCCTTCAAACAGGAATTATTGCGGATATTATATTTGTTTAGTCCTATTGTAAAGTGCTGAAAGATGTGAAATAAAAGATATTAAATGCAGTCAAAGAGTGGAAGGATTGTGTCAACTAGACTTGGAGGAGTGATAAGAAGTTTTTGTTGTTTTCCCTCCATATGAAAGCCTGAACACGGCAAAAAAAGGGGAAAAAGGACCAAAAGGACCAAACCCTGCCTGTGTCCAGCCTGGCAAATATGAAAAGAAAAGTCTTATGATGTGGCAAGCCCCCACTGGAAGCCCAAGATATTGACAATGTCAATCTGTACCTGAATAAAACATTAAAATCCTCCGATAAGAAAAGGCAGTACAGAACTACTTATACATCACCACCACCTGCTGGGTACCGCGGGAAGGATCCTCAGACGCTGCCACCCTGCCAGGCAAGACCACCCCAAAAAGCATGAGGGATGCTGCAAAAGCAGCTGCCTAGCTCTCTGGCAGGTACCTCAATGCAAGTAGAGCAGTGTCACACTGGCAGTCTGTGAGCACCAGGGTTTTAAAAGCATGTGTGAAGTCAATCTCTTTTGTTAATGCGTGAATCCCAGGCAAAATAACAGGCAGCTGGTGGAGGATGGGATTAATAAAGAGTTAAAGAAAGGTAAAATAATTAGGGTCCTGCTCGTGGGGCATATGGAGAATGGGGCTTGTCAGAGCAGCTTGCTCTAATTTTTCATGGAGATTACAAATTTTAGTGGAGAGAGATAATAGCGTTGCTGTAACGTACTTAGGCTCTTGTAAGCCATTTGATCTGCCCCTGCCTGACACTCTGATTAATAAACCAGAGCGATAGCGAATCGACATGCCACACGAGACGTGCAGGAAAGCAGCAAATGAGGACAACCAAACGGGATTAAAGAAGGGGAACAGCCTCCAAGAGAGTGTGTCCTGGGGCACCCCCAGCTCCCACCCATCACATATGCACGTGGGATGCAGAAGAGAAGATGTGACCCTCCTGGGAGTGGAGGGTGTGGGCTGCACTGACCATATGGGCCTCTGGCTTGGGGCAGCACTCTGCAGAGTATCTGGGAGCTGCTCCACGGGATGTCCAGCTCAGTCCCTGGGCTGTTGGAGCTGAAAATCGTATTGCAGCCCTGGATTTAAGGCAGAATCACGGCAGAGCAGAGGCACACTGCGTTTCTGCAGCCCCAGGGAATGTGCATTGCCAGGATTTGGGTCTGGGGAATGTGCTAGTGGGAGACCCTCCCAGGAAGAGTGCTGTGGATCACACCCATCAGCTCTCCATCCCTGCTGCGCCTTCACAATCCAAACCCTCCTGCCTCGAAGGCCCTCAAGGATAACTAGAAGTGACTGCTATTAAAAGTTTACACCAAGACCTCACCAGTAGGCTGCCCTCCTTCCTCAGGAAGTTACACAGAGTGTGATAAAGGCAAGGGAGATGCCAAAGGGTTGTTAAGGAGGAATTGGGGAGGGCTGTGCTGGAGATCTGGGCTGTGCCATCTTCCCTTCCCTTCCTTGCTGCCTTGCAGATCTGGGCTCCCCTCACCAGCAGCCCCAGAGAGTCACCACACCAGAGCTGTCCCCACCACCTTGGTCATTATGCCCCAGGTTCTAGCACTGAATTTGCCACACCACCCCAGGCATCGCCCCCAGAGTGATGGAGAAATCCCAAAACCAAGCCCTGTCTCTCTGCAGCTCACACGGCCCCTCTGCTCCTGCCCTTTCCTTTGGGAAGGGCAAGGCACTTTGGGCAGAAATGCTTTTTCATCCAGAAAATGCCAGTTCATCAAAACACTTCCTAAGAAAAGGTCACTTCAAACAAATTTCTCTTTCCAAAAACCTTCTGGGGAAAAAAAATAAAATACATGCAACATTTTTGCTATCCGGTTTCAACAACTTTAAATGAAATATAAATCTTTCCTCCCTCACCCCACCCAGGTGCCAAATGATTTCATTTGGAAATGCAAGATCGTTATCTTCCTTTTAAAAAAAAGTAAAATAGAAAATGGTGAAATCAAAAGAAAGCCTCTGAAAAAAGTTAAAATTAAACACTCTGCTGCGTCCAACACAGCAAGTGGGAGTTGGGCTGCATTCTGCCAGGTTCCCTGGGGTGGCTTTCATCTCAGTTTGGGGTAGGACAGGATTCCTAAGTCTTAACAAGAATCCCAAGACAGTGGAGCTGGTTCCCATGACCCTTCCTAGCACAGGCTTTGCAGGACACGGTGACACAGCAAAGCATCTTATGCCCCGTGAACCTGCCAGGAGCAGAGACCCCACAACTCATGACAAGTCAGAGAAGCAGAGCTTCAGAGGCCAAAAGTGGTGATGGGGCCAAGGGACCCCCAAAGGCACAGGTGTCTATGGGATGCAGCACAGCCCCAATACCGGGATGGGAAGCAGTGGGCTGGTGTTTCCCTCACAGCCTCCCCACATGTGCTTGCAGTCCCCCGACAGCATCCCCAGCCCTCAGCTGTTACAGTTTAGGCTGCATGGGGAGCGGGAATGCCAGCAATCAGGCATCCAGAAGGGAATCCAGGCCCGGTTCAATATTGAAAGAAGGAGTGCTTTGAAAGGAGTGCGCTCATTTCCCTGTTTCGTCCTTTGCCAAGAATACCGGGGGGATGGAGGAAGGGGCGAAGGGGTGGGGGGAACAATGGAAAAAATGTCTTGGCTTGGCCCTCTCTGCCTTTTATCTCATGGGCAGCCTGCCGAGACAGGGTCTTCCCCCTGCTGAGCCCACTGGCAGATCAAATGAAAGGAGAGAAGAGTTATAACCCCCCTGACTGCAGCCCCCTCCCTTCAAGGAAAAGGAGAGAAGGAAAGAGCAAATGGCCCCGTGATGCCAACAGTTCACACCACAGCTGGATGGGAAACATCGTGAAAAGTCAGCTCCTCAGCATCCATGGTGGGGCCAGGAGATATACCCCAAAAAAAGCAAAGGGAAGCCCAGAGAGATCCAGATGTGGTTGAAGGGTGGGATGTGTCCCCGTGGAGGGGACAGCACTGCTGCACGGCCTTGAACCAAGGGGGAAGGTCACCAGTGGTCCTGGCAAGCATCTCTCACAAGGGTCCCGCTGCTCCTGTTCCTCCATCCTGCCAGACCTTTCAGAGCCAGCTTCAAGCAAATAGCTTAATTAAATGCCTTTATTCCAAGGACTCCCTCTGTGTGTTTGTGTATTTGTGGATTAGCAGTTAATACAGTAAGAGGCTTTATTGTAACTAAATTGATTTCTTCATCTTTTTATTTTCCTTTCTTCTGTATGCTTTTCTGCCCTCTTCCCACTCCCCAGAGTGTTCTCCCTCATCACAGTGTTTCCCATGCTGATCCTCACTTTCACTGCCAGATGGCACCAATAAGGGTGTGACAGTGAGGAGGTCACAGCAAGAACCTATCCATCAACATCTGAGGGACTAGCAACATTGAAGGCATTCTTTTTTTTAGGGTGGACATGTAAGCAAGCGAGCATTGGCTGTGTTATTGTACAGGGGAGAAGAGATCCCTGCTGTTAATGGGGTGTTTGCCTTGGCAGGGATGGTGGGCACAGGCAGGGTAGGGAAGAAATCTCCAGCCATCCCCAGTCCAAGAACACCACATTTCCCAAGGTAAGGAGGCCACAGATCCCCAGAAGGGACCCTCAATTCCAGCCCCATCTGCAGATCCCTGAGGATTGTTTGGCGGGGTCTGTGCAATCCCATCTTCCCAGCACAGTGCAACTTCCCTACATTATAATTGAATCATTACCAGCATGTTGGCCCCACCTATGACTGCAACATATCCATGTGGAATTCAGATCAAGGAATTTCAGGTTTTGGTAGCCCACAACCCAGTATGTCCAGACTACTCCAAAAGCTCACAGTGTTCACAGCTTCCTGCAGTGGTTAATTGAAAAATCAGTAAATTCAGTCGCTACTCACCTGGACACCCTCCTGGGCTACCCAGGATGGGCACAGCCCTGGGCTCCACTTCCCTTCCTCTTTTTGCTTTGCCTCTTGCTCTTCCTTCCACCCTTCCTGCTTTCCCTCCTCTCTTTCCTCCCTCCCCTCCCTTTCCCTTCCTCCTTCTTGCCCCATGTCCTCTGTCCTTGCTGCTCTCTTCCCTTCCCCTCCCTGGGCAGCAGGAGCTGAAGCCATAATTAAATGTGGCTGGGAGGAATGTGAATCAAAAGTCTGTTAAAAAAGAAAAGAAACGAGGGTACCTGTGGGATTACGTGAGCCAGAAAAATGCAAAGCCGGCTTCCAGCCGCCCATAAAATAGATGCCGTCTCCTTTCCCATTGGCAGGGTTTGGCTGAACACAAAGGGCTAAGAAGAGGATTTTTATGGGAGTTATTTATAGCCTGAATGAATAGTGGCATGTCTGTCAGAGTGTTTCTGCCTCTGAGCACGAGCCCAGGGTGCCAGCCTCGCCGGGTGACTCCACACGGGGTTTGGGATGGCACCTGCAAACCTGAGACCCAAGCAGACCTTCCTGCAGGGACAGAGGTGACAGACAGCAAAAGGGGATAAATTAGGATGAGAAAAGATGGGAAGGAGCAGCTAAGGGCAGCTGCTGCTTGCCCCCCAGCAGCCTCACCTTGGCCAATGTCACATGCACCTGCCTGGTGACAAGAAATGGGCTGTTTCAGCCCACAAACCACCACTCCAGGTGGATATCCAGGGGATATCCATTGTTTCCCCCCTCTCTAACCTCTTCACTCCTAGCCTGGCTGCTTTTTCTCTTTCCTGGTTTGATGGAGATATTTGAGAAGCCTTCCCCACCATTTGCACCAGGAGCTGGCGCAAAGATTCATCTCTTTGTGAACGAGATCAGTTCAAAATCATCCCCAAACTCCATGAAAAGCTCAAAAGTTGGCAGTTCAAGAAGTACATTCATTAAATAAAGAGGGGGAGAAAAAGAACAGGCAGAGAGGAGGGGGAAGAAAAAAAAGATTACCTTGCTGAATTAATCAGGCTTCACTGTAATGTTCAGCCTCAGATTTTATTTCCTGTAATAAGCCCATTAATACGGGTGTCTATAGCAGGGGGCTTTTAGCAGCAGGCACCATTAGTGTAACGAGGAAGGGCTAATAGAGTTTTATTGGAATTTTTACTCCAACATCACAGCCTTTTAAAACAGCTGTCTCAATAGGCATTATTATTCTGATTAACATTTAGACAGCACAAATCATAGTGATGCCCTTGGTGTCCCACAGGTTTTATCATAATCATTCCAAGTTCCTGATGTGTTGGCTAGTCCTTTCCAGGGCAGAGGGAATTTTAGACCCCAGCAGAGGCTGGGGGTCATTCCTTTTCTCCTGTGCCAATGGATCTGCTACTTCTGAGGTGACCTGACGGGCTGTGATGGAGCAGGGCCCTGCTGCTACTGAAGCACACGGGAAGTAGCTGGAACCAGGCAGATGCTTTTTGAGCATCTCTGATCCCAAGAGGAACTTGAAAGCAGGATGGCAAGGGTTAAAAAGCTAGCTGGCATCCTGGGGAGCCATCCTGGCTTCGCTCTCACTCTTGAATGTGTGAGAATTAAGTATTTAATTTTAAAAATTAAATTAAAGCCAAATATTTTTTTATCGTGTAAATTAAATATTAAACCGGCAGTTAGAGTTCTCTAACCCAGGGGTCTGTTGCACATCATTGTTTTGGGGCAGCAGCCAGTCCCAGGGCTGGAAAACCTTTTTCCTCATATCTGCAAGACCTGTGCCAGATGGGATGGAGCCATCTGAGCCAGAGGCACTGCAAGGGTGTCACACTGAAGGTGTCCCAAGGATCCTGTTAAAGCCCAGAGGTATTTGCAGGGCTGTCATGGGGGCTCTGACCGTCTGGTCAGCCAGTGGGGTCGGGCCCCTGTGAAACTGATCCTGTTTGAGCCATGGGGAAACTGAGTCACAAGCTGGGGTGGTGCCTCTTCCACAGGGACAACACAGGCAGCCCGGGAGTTCTATCGCCCCACCCAAGCACAACACCATGAGGGTGTGGAGCAGCTGCCCTGAGATAGAGACAAATGCGGGTAAAATAAGCAAGGGATTAAACACTAAAAGGAAACAGACTGCAAATGGACTTTTGGCTTTTATTTGTCGAGTTTCCTTTCATGAGGGCAATTTATGGGGACATTTTGTTGTGGTAAAGCCTGTTAGTGTGTGTGGGGAGCAGCAAATGGTTCATCCCGGCTCCAGACAGATCCTGGGGGCTCAAACCACCTTGGGTACGTTGAAGCAGGTGGTTTGGCTTGGAGCTGGGCAAGCGAGCCCAGGGGCACCAGGAAGGCTGGAGACCTACAAATTACTTTCTTATTAGCATCTAATTAGTATCTCTCCATTTCCTCCTTTCTCTCATGGGCTCTGCTTCTGCCAGGAGTCACCTCATGCCCAGGCACACCCCAGGGGATGATTTTCCACCCCAGATCCATCTTGGCATTGCAATGTCTTGCTGCTCCTGGGGCTTTGTAGCAGACTTCTTGGCATCACTCATGATAATTAGCAAATATGTAGAGATTTCTTGTCTGGAACATCAGGATGAAGGGGGATCCCTCCCCACAGGGCAGACACAGATGTTTGTGAGCTCTCACAGCTGGCTGCAGCAGCAGGGGTGTGCCAGGCACAGCCAGGGTGCCCAATCTCAGCCATGCCAGATCCTGGGTGCTGCAAGGGCTCCAGCCTTCTCTCAGCATCTCCACTGCTGGTGGTAACTCCCTTTTGTGCTTGAGCATTTTGGCTGCCCCTATCCCAGAACAGTCCCTCTGCTCTCCCACCCACACCTGCTCCCTTCCCTCCCCAGATAGTTTTGTTTGGGTTGAATCCAGCTGGAATCTGGACCCTCATGTTGTTTCTCTTGCTCTAAACAGAGGCCATTGACTCTGGAATGGGGTTCCAGGATGGGAACGGTTCAAACCACATGCAATAGCAGGTCCCCACTGCCAACAGCTGAGTCCAAAGGTACCTCCCCAACACCAGGTATGCAGGAAACCTGAGGGGACCCGGGAGAAGGCAGTTCTTAGCAATAACATGGATGTTGCAATGTGACAATATTTAATTACCTGCACTATCAAATGATTAACCAACTAAATTCCACCCTTGGGGCTGCCATCCTAAAATCCATGCAAAGCTTGCTAGGCAGCACCCAGACCTCCCAAGGTGTCCACCTGGGACCAGCAGCTGTCCCACAACTCGTGGTCCCCAAGGGCTATGACAATGCCTTGCAGAAAGGACTCAGTGACCATCAGCAGAGGAAAAAACACCAGCTGTCTAGCTGTCTGAAACATGGGCAAGCCACCTCCAAATTTATTTCCTGCTGGTCTGAACACTTTGGAAAGTCCCTGTCGAGGCAGCTGCCTAACCCAGAGGAGATACAGCACGTGACGCAGGAAAAACTGGGTGCTGTTTGCTGCCCCAGCTGCTCTTCCATGTCCAGCAAAGACAAGATCTAAAATGGTTCTGGGTTTTGACTTCCATTCTCCTGGCACACAATATCTCCCCACTGCATGGAGCCTACCTGTTTCAGGACACCAGAGTGTTTACCATCTGCTTAAAATTATTAATTGTTTCCATGGTAAGTGCCTGATGATGTCTTTAAAATAAAAATGGGAGGGATTTAACCTTCTCTCCCTCCCTGTTTCCCACCCTCCTCTCCTTCCTTTCTCTCTCCCTTCCTCTGCTTTTTCCTTCATTCATCCTTCCTCTCTTCTTCTTTAAAAATTTACTTATTTCTTTCTTATTGCATTGCCAAAACCCCTACTCAGTCACAGGCAGCAGCAGACAAGGAGAAATTCAACAATAAGGCCAAAACCAATAGTAAAACTGGAATGAAATGACAGCCATTAACCTGGTATCAGGAAGGACAATAAAGCTGCAGTATGGCAGGAGCCAGGCAGGCCTTGACTCATAACTTTTCTTTCTGATTAAAACACTTTGGTCACATATTAACTTCCTTTGCTCAACATTTTATTGTCTCACCTGCACTGGAAGGCAGGGCAAAGAGGAAGAAGCGTGGGCAGGATTGGGGATGCAGGTCCTGCAGCTTGTCTGCAGCTCTGCAGCATTGGCAGGTGCCAAGGACATGGACACTCAACCAAAGGCGATGAACGTGCCCCCAGCAGCTCCCCTCTGCTGTGAAGTGCTCGTGCCAAATGGTCTCTGCCCACCAGGGCAGCATCCCAGACTGGCAATCCAGGGCTCACCCGTGCCCACAGAAGGAGTCAGTCTCAGGGCTGGGGGTGCTCTGGGTCTCCCAAACACGCAGGACAGGCACAATGATGGACACAGACACTGCTACAACCCAGGTGAGCACATTGGCTCGTTTCAGTAGAGGAAAAGTGCCAGGAGCTTTGAGGAAGCCACATCCCTCGGCAGATTGACCCATTTCTTTCAGCAGCACCAGAAAATGGGATAGAAATGAAAATAAATTCCTAACCATACCCCCTCAAGCATCCCTGGATCTCTGGATACCCCCAGGTGTCTCCCATGTTCCTTGCAGAGCCCAGGATGTGCCAGCCCAGCACAGCAGCACTCTGTCCCTTTCCTAGCCCCTCACAGACCCATTAATGCTCCACAGAGGGTGAAAACACCTCTATGGGACCCCAATGGAATTTTAATTCATTAATTCCGTGCTTGAGTTCCTCTCGCTCTCCCCATCACCCACCCTGTTCAGTCTTCCAGAAGAGCTCAGGGCAGGGATGGCAGAGGATGTATCTGCCCTGATGCTGGGAGATGGAGACTCAGAACAAGGATAGCCCAGTCACAGAGATACATTTCCCACGATTTCCAACAGCTCCCCTGCAGAAATACAATGGCATCAAGGAACATCCTTACAGGGAATCCCAGTGGGTCTCAGTTTCCCTTTGATGCTCCCAGGTCAGCAGCAACAGCTGCACACCCCACAGGCCCTCCACCTCCTAATCCCTCACCAGATAGACTTTTTTAATCTCCCTGCAATAAATCACTTTTTAATTACAACTGGACTGCAACTACCAAAATATTAGAAGGCTCTGGGGTTTATAGCACACCAGTGACGGTTCCTATGAATTGCAATGCCTTTCCATCCCCCAGCAGCTCCATTTGCACCAGCCTGGTGCCTCCCTCTGCCATGGGAAAGGCTCCTTACTCCCTTCCAGCCTTTCACACCCCTGTGCACAAACTAAAAATATGAGGGCAAGAGGAGGTTGGATCTGTTGTGGGGAAAAGGGGAGCTCAGTGTAACCAGGGTTGAGCTCTCACACCTGGCTGTACACCCTGCTCCTCCTCTAACTGCTGCTTTCATCCAGTTTCAGATTTCGGGGTGGGGAGTTTCAATTTTAAAAAACCCAAGAATTAATTCTCAGGCCATCTCTGAGATTTTTTTGCAGGAGGTAAACTTGAGCAGCTGGTACCTGCAGCAGAGGGCACCCCGGCACGGGCACCAGTGCTCCTCAGCACGCCCTGCCTCCCTAGCCTCCATCCTAAATCACAACACAACAAACAGGCTGTTCATTAGGTGCTGTTTAATTAAGCAATATGGATCCTGCCTCGATATTTACAATCCCACTTGCCCTGATTTATTGGAGAGAGTCCCGTTTTTTAAAGACGGCGACTGTAAAGTTTAATACCGCTTGACTTAACTGCGAGTTTCATTTACAGCCGCGGGCCGAGGCATGGCAGTCCGGGCTGGGAGCCGCCGGGCCATTAAATCAGAGCTAACTGCGCGTGCAGGGAGATGACTAGCTTCGTTACAACCGGTTCAGCGGCTAATTACCCCGAGCTGCATTGCCACACTTAAGCCAATTTGCTGCCGCTTTCCCAGGGCCCTGGAGAATAAGCGGGGAAGTTCCGAAGTCGGAGTGAAGGCACTTGTTGCCGTGGAAAGGGCTGCGATCGGGGTGGTGGCAGAGACCAAACAGACTCGGCTTGCCCCAGAAAGGGAGAAATCAGTTTGCAAGAGGCCAGATTCCCAGCTGGGCAACCCCGAGGCCCTGGTGAAGGAAGCTGTGTATAGTGATGACTCTGAGCTCAAGGGTCAGCCACCAGCTCCTCCCCACACCCAGCTGGGGAGCCCTGAAGTCAGGTGAGGGGCAGTTTGTGGACTCTGGGATGAGGCCATCGGGCAGAAGGGCAGGACAGGCGTGCAGGAGGGCATTCAGCATCACACATCACAGCCAGTGGCTGCTCTGAGCATCACACAGGCCAGGAGGCTCTTCTGTCCGTCCCAGCCCCATGGATAGGGATGGGGGAACAACGCACATGGCCATGGGATGGGGCACAGGGAACACAGCCCTCTCCCCAAACTCTTGTCATGGAGGTAGGAGGAGAGCATTTCTCTCCTTGTAAGGTATTTCCAGCCCCCAGCAGCTCATTCACAGGCCTGACAAAGAGAGGAGTCTCATTAGAGAGTTGTAAGACCAGTTCATTAGTGACAGATAAAAACTGTTTGTGAAGATGTGAGGGTTAACAGTGCTTGGCATCCCCTCACATCGGCTGTGGTGGCATCACTGTCCATGACCAACCCCTTCACAGCCCCAGGGCTTTCCCAGCATGAAGGGCTGAAAGGGAGCAGAGCACAGAGGTGAATGCAGCATCCCCCAGCTCAGCCCAGGGACCAGGCTGCCGCTATCCCACACAGTGGGGTGGGCACAGGGAAGGGGAGAGTAGCACCAGGAGGAGAGCTGGACTCCCTGGCAGACCCTGGGTCAGTGATGAACCAGCTCCTGGCTGCATCCCAGCTGCCCCCGCACCTGCAGCAGGCAGCACGAGGGCTGCAGACCAGCAGCCCCAGCCAGAGAGGATGGAGAGGAACAGCTCCAGGGCTGAGCATCTCAGCCAGCAGCCACCATGCAGCAAGTGTGCCAGGACTCAGCCCTCTCCCAGGAGCTGGCTAAGCCTTGGGCTGCATCCATTCCTCTTCAATGTTTCTCACTCCTCCACAAGGCTGCAGCACTCAGAGACAGGCTCAGAGCTCCCCCCAGGGAGGAAGAGGAGGCAGCGCAGAAGCGCTGGGCTGCCAGCACATCCCCTGAGCCCCCAGTGTTACCCCCTACCAGCAGCTGGGGTGTCTTCACCAGAGACCCCAAACCTCCCACCTAGGGCTGAGAGACACGAGAGCACAGCTAAAGGCACTTTGCTTCCAGGTTTTATTGTCCAAGGGGGTTGTGCCCCTCCACAGGGCAAAAGAACTCCCAGTCCCACCAGTGAGACTGGACTGGTAAGGGGGGTAAGCCCTTTAGCGGTGGCAGGAGCATGCCGTGGAGGCAGAAGACAGAGCCTGGGATGGTGAAAGAGACAAGGAACAACACCACCTACACGAGGATGCCACAGGATTAGGCCTTCAGTACCTGAACAGGCAAAACCAGTCCCAAAAACCAGCCAAACCGTGACAAAGTTCAGGAAAATCTGGGAGCTCAGAGGGCTCACAAGTGACATGAATTCCCAGACCTCAGTTCTCACCACTCCCAGATGACTCCTAGCCTTTACTGAGAACACAGAATGGTAGAATCTTAAAGTTCTACTTTTAGCCCAACACTGTCAAGGCCACCACTAAACCACATCCCTAAGTGCCACATCTACAAATTTTTTTGAATACTTCCAGTAACAGTGATTTCCCCACTTCCCCCAGCAGCCCATTCCAATGCCTGAGCACCCTTTTGGTGAAGAAATATTCCCCAATATCCAATCTGAACCTGCCCTAGCACAACTTGAGGATGTTCCCTCTTGTCCTATCATTAGCTATCTGGGAGAAAAGGCCAACCCCCCCACCTGGCTATGACCTCCTTTCAGGTAGTTGTGGAGAGTGATAAGATCCCCCTTCACACTCACCTCCGAGGACTGGAATGCTCCACTGCTCCCCATCACAATTCCTCAGCCCTCTTCTTGTAGTGCACCTCAGGGAGGCTCCTCAGGCGCTCAGCTGCCTGCAGGGCACAGCACAAGGGACAACCACAGGCTGGTCGCAGGGACAGCCCTGGCACACAACCCCCTCGCTCCTCCAATCCCCCCGAGCTGCACTCACCTGCTCTGGAGTGAGGTCCCGCTGCACCTGTGCCAGCATCTCGTATCCCACCATGAACTTGCGGACGGTGGCAGAGCGCAGCAGCGGGGGATAGTAGTGGGCATGGAGCTGCCAGTGCTTGCAGTCCTCCTTCAGGTAGGGGCCTGTGGGGGCTCCTGCCAGGCGTAGAGGTGCCACATAAGCCACAGGGAGGGGATGGGGATACAGATGAGAGGATTGTGGAGCCACGCCACTCACCATGCCAGCCCATGGAGTAGGGGAAGGAGACTTCGAAGAGGTTGTCGTACTTGATGAGCAGCCTCTGCATGATGGAGGCCAGGCCTGTGGAAAAGGGACAGTGATTCATGCCCCGAGCTGGCCAGCAGCTTGCCAGGTGTGCGTTGGGGTCACCCTCAGCACCTCTCCCTGGGTGGACATCAGTGACACGCAGGAGGGATGCACTTGGTAATTCCCACCCCTCCATACTCCTGCAGCATGCCCAAGGAGTGCAGCAGGAGAAGCCCCCCAGAAAAGCAGGGAACACCATGTGCTTCATCACCCCAAAAGGACACACTAGTCCCACCAGCACTGCTGGCTGTGCCCAGCTGCATCTAGCTGTCCTAGCAAAACAGGGGTGCCATTCCCCTTCTCAGCTAAGCCTGGCAACCCTCACCCTGAGGACATAAGCCCTCCAGCACCAGCACAGCCACCTCCTAACAAAGGTCAAGCCCAAAGGACATGGGATGTGGTACAACAAGGCTCAGAGCCACTCACTGTCCCTCTCGCTGTCACTGAGGTCCTGGAGGCGGCAGACATGGCGGCGGGGCAGGAGCAGGGTCTGGTAGGGCCAGGTAGCCCAATATGGCACCACAACCAGCCAGTCCGCATTCTCCACTACCAGCCGTTCCTGCAGGGCACACAATCACAGAATTAACTGGGTTGTAAAAGACCTTTGAGATCATCAAGTCCAACCTACAGCCTAACACCACCCTATTAACTAACCCATGGCACTAAGTCCAACATCCAGTCTTCTTTTAAACACCTCCAGGGACAGTGACTCCGCCACCTCCCTGGGCAACCCATTCCAATGCCCAGCTACTTTTTCTGTGAAGAATTCTTTCCTAATGTCTAGCCTAAACTTCCTCTGGCACAGCTTAAGACTCTGTCCTCTTGTCTTGTCACTGGTTGCCTGGGAGAAGAGACCAATCCTCACCTGGCTACAGCCTCCTCAGGCAGTTGTAGAACATGGTAAGGCTCCCCTGAGCCTCCTATTTTCCAGGCTAAACAACCCCAGCTTCTTCAGCTGCTCTTCATAGGGCTTGTGTTCTAGGCCCCTCACCAGCCTTGTTGCCCTTCTCTAGACATGCTCAAGCATTTCAACATCCTTCCTAAACTGAGGGACCCAGAACTGGACACGGTATTTAAGGAGCATCCTCACAAGTCCCGAGTACAGAGGAAGAATGACTTCCCTAGTCCTGCTGGCCACACTATTCCTGATACAGGCCAGGATGCCATTGGCCTTCTTGGCCACCTGGGCACACTGCTGGTTCATGTTCAGTCAGCTGTCGAACCTTTGTGCCCGGCCACTGTCCAGCCACTCTGTCCGCAGCCTGTAGCACTGCAGGGGTTTGTTACACATGGAGCTTGATAGGGACAGACACAATCCCAGCATCCCTGGGCACCCCTGGGCACTCCCAGGGTCCAGCTCCTGGGGGCTGGGGAGCCCACCCTGGCACACAACCAGCTCCTGCGGAGGGAATACAGACAACAACAACCATGCCTTCACCTTTCGGCGGGCCTCCTGCTCAGCGTACTCCAGCAGCATGGGCACGCCGCGCCGGCTCAGGTGCTGGCGCTGGGTCCGGTCCTCCAGGCACGCCTCATTCGGGAGAAAGCTGCTGGCCCACACCTAGGAGGGACATTGGGGTACAGCACTGGGGTACCGGTACCCCTCACTTTCAGGGATACCCTGAGTCACGCTGCCCATCTGCAGGTCCCTGCTGCCACCAGGTGGAGAGTCTGGCATGTGGCAGTCCCCAGGAGGGGAGGTGACAGGACAGACACGGGGGTAAGCTCACTGAAAAAAGCTTTGGGACCAGGGCAGGAGCATTGCCATTCACATCTGCCCCCGGGGCTTGTAGCAGGGTCACCCACAGGGACTTGTAGTTTGGCCAGGTCACAGCTGGGACAGCCTCACCTGGCAGTGCGGGTGCGGGTTGGAGCAGCCCATCATCGCTCCCTTGTTCTCGAAGATCTAGGAGAGAAGGAAGAGGTGCAGCCAGCAGGTGCCAGCCACAGGGTCCCCACTGCAGGCTGTCCTGGTGTCCCCAGCACAGCAGACCAGCAACCCACAGAACAGAGCCCCACACTCACACAGAAAGGGCACAAAGTAGGGACAGGAGACCCATGCACAACTAAGATGGCCTCAAATCCAGGTGCTGCCAGAGTACCCAGCACTGGCCTCCCACCTTCACCCAGACAAGACCAGCTCCCAGCAGCCTCACACCTGCACCCAGGGGTAGGAAGAACCCAGCTCAGTTGCCAGCTTTGCCCACGCGTCGATGACAGCCCGGATCTCTGGCAGGGACATGAGGGGCAGCGTCAGGTCCGACCAGGGGTGGAAGCACATCACCTTGCTGTGGAGGAAACACACACAGCTGTGACTACTACAGGTGTCTCCAGAGACTCCCCACAGCCTTGACAGGTGCAGTGGAACAAGGGACAGGGGCAAGACCCTCAGAATGACCTCAAAATTGAGCAGGTGTGCACAGAACAGGCACCACATGAGGGGAGCAGGCCCAGTCCAGCATCATTCCACAGGTTCTTGACAAATTGTGTCCCAAACCCACTGGAGCCATGGAGGTACTTACCACACACCCCGAGCTGGGGCAGCTCGAAACAAGGGGTGATCACTGTCACCTGGGGAAGGACAAAGAGTGGGCAGGGAGAAGGTGCTGAGGCAGCACCCATGCCTCTCGAGGCCATCCTGCAGCCCCCCAGGACCCGACTCAGGGGCTACCCGGCAGCTTGTTCTGCTCCCCAAAATTACCAGGCTCTGGAGCATCCGGCTGCAGCGCAGGGAAGTCATTTGGGAAGACGAAAGTGCCCTCGTACTGGGGGTTCACCTGCCGGGGTGAGAGATGGGATGAGTGCAGGAGAGGGCGGCAGGGGGAACCCCGGGCTCCCGTGTCCCTGGAGGTACCTCGCCGTTGGCCCGGGTGGCCCCGGGGCAGAGAGGGTTCTTGGGGTCCCAGCGGGGCACATCCTCGGGGGGCGGCTTCTCCAGCTGACCCTGCCACGGCCGCTTCACCCGGTGGGCCGATACGAGCACCCAGTCGTCCCGCAGCGGGTTGTAGCGAACGTGCTGGTGCTCTGCGGCGAGGGAGAGCAGCGGGGCATCAGCTGCTGAGCGCCCCGCAAAGGGGGAACGCGCACTCCACTCACCGCGCCCCCTCAAGGGGCAAGCAAGAGGGTCTGCACCCTGCTTTATACCCTCCCTCAGCTTCACCCCTTCCTCCCTGTCCCAGCCCGGCAGCCCTGCTGCTCCGGGCAGGGAGGGTCCCCGCAGCTCCGCTCCCGGGATCGTGCGGGGCTCCGCCGGGGGTCTGGAGGGAGGGATGGAAGGAGGGAGGCAGCCCCGTCCGTACCGCTGGCGCGGAACCGGCCGCCCCGGCCGTCCGCCCCCGACGCCTCCATGCCGCCGCACTCCCGGAAACCCGGCGGGACGGGCCCTTTCCAGCCTCCC